>JAUCBJ010009057.1:0-96517 GCA_032718475.1 Nemertoderma westbladi | reverse complement strand
CGGTACTTACATGATACACCAATACTTGCGGTACTTACATGGTACACCAATACTTGCGGTACTTACATGGTACACCAATACTTGCGGTACTTACATGATACACCAATACTTGCGGTACTTACATGGTACACCAATACTTGCGGTACTTACATGGTACACCAATACTTGCGGTACTTACATGGTACACCAATACTTGCGGTACTTACATGGTACACCAATACTTGCAGTACTTACATGATACATCAATACTTGCGGTACATACATGATACACCAATACTTGAGGTACTTACATGATACACCAATAATTGAGGTACTTACATGATACACCAATACTTGAGGTACTTACATGGTACAGCAATACTTGCGGTACTTACATGATACACCAATACTTGAGGTACTTACATGATACACCAATACTTGAGGTACTTACATGATACACCAATACTTGAGGTACTTACATGGTACAGCAATACTTGCGGTACTTACATGATACACCAATACTTGCGGTACTTACATGGTACACCAATACTTGCGGTACTTACATGGTACACCAATACTTGCGGTACTTACATGATACACCAATACTTGCGGTACTTACATGGTACACCAATACTTGCGGTACTTACATGGTACACCAATACTTGCGGTACTTACATGATACACCAATACTTGCGGTACTTACATGATACACCAATACTTGCGGTACTTACATGATACACCAATACTTGCGGTACTTACATGGTACACCAATACTTGCGGTACTTACATGGTACACCAATACTTGCGGTACTTACATGGTATACCAATACTTGCGGTACTTACATGATACACCAATACTTGCGGTACTTACATGATACACCAATACTTGCGGTACTTACATGGTACACCAATACTTGCGGTACTTACATGATACACCAATACTTGAGGTACTTACATGGTACACCAATACTTGCGGTACTTACATGATACACCAATACTTGAGGTACTTACATGGTACACCAATACTTGCAGTACTTACATGGTACACCAATACTTGCAGTACTTACATGGTACACCAATACTTGCGGTACTTACATGGTACACCAATACTTGCCGTACATACATGATACACCAATACTTGAGGTACTTACATGGTACACCAATACTTGCAGTACTTACATGATACATCAATACTTGCGGTACATACATGATACACCAATACTTGAGGTACTTACATGATACACCAATACTTGAGGTACTTACATGATACACCAATACTTGAGGTACTTACATGGTACACCAATACTTGCGGTACTTACATGATACACCAATACTTGCGGTACTTACATGGTACACCAATACTTGCGGTACTTACATGGTACACCAATACTTGCGGTACTTACATGGTACACCAATACTTGCGGTACTTACATGGTACACCAATACTTGCAGTACTTACATGATACATCAATACTTGCGGTACATACATGATACACCAATACTTGAGGTACTTACATGATACACCAATAATTGAGGTACTTACATGATACACCAATACTTGAGGTACTTACATGGTACAGCAATACTTGCGGTACTTACATGATACACCAATACTTGAGGTACTTACATGATACACCAATACTTGAGGTACTTACATGATACACCAATACTTGAGGTACTTACATGGTACAGCAATACTTGCGGTACTTACATGATACACCAATACTTGCGGTACTTACATGGTACACCAATACTTGCGGTACTTACATGATACACCAATACTTGCGGTACTTACATGGTACACCAATACTTGAGGTACTTACATGGTACACCAATACTTGCCGTACATACATGATACACCAATACTTGAGGTACTTACATGGTACACCAATACTTGAGGTACTTACATGATACACCAATACTTGAGGTACTTACATGGTACACCAATACTTGCGGTACTTACATGATACACCAATACTTGCGGTACTTACATGGTACACCAATACTTGCCGTACATACATGATACACCAATACTTGCGGTACTTACATGGTACACCAATACTTGATGTACTCACTTGCGGTACTTACATGGTACACCAATACTTGCGGTACTTAAATGATACACCAATACTTGCGGTACTTACATGGTACACCAATACTTGCGGTACTTACATGATACACCAATAGTTGCGGTACTTACATGGTACACCAATACTTGCGGTACTTACATGGTACACCAATACTTGATGTACTCACTTGCGGTACTTACATGATACACCAATACTTGCGGTACTTACATGATACACCAATACTTGCGGTACTTACATGGTACACCAATACTTGATGTACTCACTTGCGGTACTTACATGGTACACCAATACTTGCGGTACTTACATGATACACCAATACTTGCGGTACTTACATGGTACACCAATACTTGATGTACTCACTTGCGGTACTTACATGATACACCAATACTTGCGGTACTTACATGATACACCAATACTTGCGATACTTACATGGTACACCAATACTTGATGTACTCACTTGCGGTACTTACATGGTACACCAATACTTGCGGTACTTACATGGTACACCAATACTTGATGTACTCACTTGCGGTACTTACATGATACACCAATACTTGCGGTACTTACATGATACACCAATACTTGCGGTACTTACATGATACACCAATACTTGAGGTACTTACATGGTACACCAATACTTGCGGTACTTACATGATACACCAATACTTGCGGTACTTACATGATAAACCAATACTTGAGGTACTTACATGGTACACCAATACTTGCGGTACTTACATGATACACCAATACTTGCGGTACTTACATGATACACCAATACTTGCGGTACTTACATGATACACCAATACTTGCGGTACTTACATGATACACCAATACTTGCGGTACTTACATGGTACACCAATACTTGATGTACTCACTTGCGGTACTTACATGGTACACCAATACTTGCGGTACTTACATGATACACCAATACTTGCGGTACTTACATGATACACCAATACTTGCGGTACTTACATGATACACCAATACTTGCGGTACTTACATGGTACACCAATACTTGCGGTACTTACATGATACACCAATACTTGCGGTACTTACATGATAAACCAATACTTGAGGTACTTACATGGTACACCAATACTTGCGGTACTTACATGATACACCAATACTTGCGGTACTTACATGATACACCAATACTTGCGGTACTTACATGATACACCAATACTTGCGGTACTTACATGATACACCAATACTTGCGGTACTTACATGGTACACCAATACTTGATGTACTCACTTGCGGTACTTACATGGTACACCAATACTTGCGGTACTTACATGATACACCAATACTTGCGGTACTTACATGATACACCAATACTTGCGGTACTTACATGATACACCAATACTTGCGGTACTTACATGGTACACCAATACTTGATGTACTCTCTTGCGGTACTTACATGGTACACCAATACTTGCGGTACTTACATGATACACCAATACTTGCGGTACTTACATGATAAACCAATACTTGAGGTACTTACATGGTACACCAATACTTGCGGTACTTACATGATACACCAATACTTGCGGTACTTACATGATACACCAATACTTGCGGTACTTACATGATACACCAATACTTGCGGTACTTACATGATACACCAATACTTGCGGTACTTACATGGTACACCAATACTTGATGTACTCACTTGCGGTACTTACATGGTACACCAATACTTGCGGTACTTACATGATACACCAATACTTGCGGTACTTACATGATACACCAATACTTGCGGTACTTACATGATACACCAATACTTGCGGTACTTACATGGTACACCAATACTTGATGTACTCTCTTGCGGTACTTACATGGTACACCAATACTTGCGGTACTTACATGATACACCAATAGTTGCGGTACTTACATGGTACACCAATACTTGCGGTACTTACATGGTACACCAATACTTGATGTACTCACTTGCGGTACTTAAATGATACACCAATACTTGCGGTACTTACATGATACACCAATACTTGCGGTACTTACATGGTACACCAATACTTGATGTACTCACTTGCGGTACTTACATGGTACACCAATACTTGCGGTACTTACATGATACACCAATACTTGCGGTACTTACATGGTACACCAATACTTGCCGTACATACATGATACACCAATACTTGCGGTACTTACATGGTACACCAATACTTGATGTACTCACTTGCGGTACTTACATGGTACACCAATACTTGCGGTACTTAAATGATACACCAATACTTGCGGTACTTACATGGTACACCAATACTTGCGGTACTTACATGATACACCAATAGTTGCGGTACTTACATGGTACACCAATACTTGCGGTACTTACATGGGACACCAATACTTGATGTACTCACTTGCGGTACTTACATGATACACCAATACTTGCGGTACTTACATGATACACAAATACTTGCGGTACTTACATGGTACACCAATACTTGATGTACTCACTTGCGGTACTTACATGGTACACCAATACTTGCGGTACTTACATGATACACCAATACTTGCGGTACTTACATGGTACACCAATACTTGATGTACTCACTTGCGGTACTTACATGATACACCAATACTTGCGGTACTTACATGATACACCAATACTTGCGATACTTACATGGTACACCAATACTTGATGTACTCACTTGCGGTACTTACATGGTACACCAATACTTGCGGTACTTACATGGAACACCAATACTTGCGGTACTTACATGGTACACCAATACTTGCGGTACTTACATGGTACACCAATACTTGATGTACTCACTTGCGGTACTTACATGGTACACCAATAGTTGCGGTACTTACATGGTACACCAATACTTGCGGTAATTACATGGTACACCAATACTTGATGTACTCACTTGCGGTACTTACATGGTACACCAATACTTGATGTACTCACTTGCGGTACTTACATGGTACAACAATACTTGCGGTACTTACATGATACACCAATACTTGAGGTACTCACTTGCGGTACTTACATGGTACACCAATACTTGAGGTACTTACATGGTACACCAATACTTGCGGTACTTACATGGTACACCAATACTTGCGGTACTTACATGATACACCAATACTTGCGGTACTTACATGATACACCAATACTTGCGGTACTTACATGGTACACCAATACTTGCGGTACTTACATGGTACACCAATACTTGCGGTACTTACATGATACACCAATACTTGCGGTACTTACATGGTACACCAATACTTGCGGTACTTACATGGTACACCAATACTTGCGGTACTTACATGATACACCAATACTTGCGGTACTTACATGATACACCAATACTTGCGGTACTTACATGATACACCAATACTTGCGGTACTTACATGGTACACCAATACTTGCGGTACTTACATGGTACACCAATACTTGCGGTACTTACATGGTATACCAATACTTGCGGTACTTACATGATACACCAATACTTGCGGTACTTACATGATACACCAATACTTGCGGTACTTACATGGTTCACCAATACTTGCGGTACTTACATGATACACCAATACTTGAGGTACTTACATGGTACACCAATACTTGCGGTACTTACATGATACACCAATACTTGAGGTACTTACATGGTACACCAATACTTGCAGTACTTACATGGTACACCAATACTTGCAGTACTTACATGGTACACCAATACTTGCGGTACTTACATGGTACACCAATACTTGCCGTACATACATGATACACCAATACTTGAGGTACTTACATGGTACACCAATACTTGCAGTACTTACATGATACATCAATACTTGCGGTACATACATGATACACCAATACTTGAGGTACTTACATGATACACCAATACTTGAGGTACTTACATGATACACCAATACTTGAGGTACTTACATGGTACACCAATACTTGCGGTACTTACATGATACACCAATACTTGCGGTACTTACATGGTACACCAATACTTGCGGTACTTACATGGTACACCAATACTTGCGGTACTTACATGGTACACCAATACTTGCGGTACTTACATGGTACACCAATACTTGCAGTACTTACATGATACATCAATACTTGCGGTACATACATGATACACCAATACTTGAGGTACTTACATGATACACCAATAATTGAGGTACTTACATGATACACCAATACTTGAGGTACTTACATGGTACAGCAATACTTGCGGTACTTACATGATACACCAATACTTGAGGTACTTACATGATACACCAATACTTGAGGTACTTACATGATACACCAATACTTGAGGTACTTACATGGTACAGCAATACTTGCGGTACTTACATGATACACCAATACTTGCGGTACTTACATGGTACACCAATACTTGCGGTACTTACATGATACACCAATACTTGCGGTACTTACATGGTACACCAATACTTGAGGTACTTACATGGTACACCAATACTTGCCGTACATACATGATACACCAATACTTGAGGTACTTACATGGTACACCAATACTTGAGGTACTTACATGATACACCAATACTTGAGGTACTTACATGGTACACCAATACTTGCAGTACTTACATGATACATCAATACTTGCTGTTCGCGCTTTCAGACCTTTAGCAGTTTAACCTGCCAAATTGGGATGTCTTCTAGATAATAGATCGTCTTTAGCCTATGACAAGTATTTGATACACTACATTAGCCGAAGCCAGTCTATGCGCGATCATTCACCCGCTGGATATACCCGGGAGACTGGATTCGGAAGCCTAACCGTATTGCGGTGTAAGCCTACTGTATTATTCGACTGATCGTAATATATAATCTCTGACAAATATTATTCACTTTCGGGAAATATTAACAGTTCCTTTAGGACGTGGCGCTCTAAATATGTAAACAGAGTTATGACTTAAACTAGACACAACGGGATGGCTATAGATTCACGGATATGGCGCATTCTTTAGGAGATGCTTTGTTATCAGTCACAATCATACACAATACTGCACAATACTGCACACTGATCTGCCGACCTTCACTAATTTTAGTCACATATAAAGAGAACAACAGACAATACATGTAGGGCCTATGAAATAGCATTAGATTCACTTCAAACCACTTTAATGTAAGTCGCAATCGTTATATGTAACCGGTCTCCCTAACCTTTAGTATATCAAGAAGATTGGGGTGTCTGATTATTTATCAGTATTCCAAATATAATATTCCATCAACAAATATAATGAATAACCGACAGTAAATAGCAGTAAAATGTTAAGTTAAGTTTGATTGATATGTTTAATGAGATGCGAATTGGTATGGTTTGTGAGTTAAGTTATGATAACAGATATACATTCTATAATTAAGCCTACTACTGTTGTGCTAAAGACTGAAACACGAAGGTTCCAAAGCCGGTGTTCTAGGCAGTGGATAAAAACACATACTGACTCAACTCCACGAGTTTCTGTATACAATCTCCAACACAGAGTCAAAAAACGCTCTGATTGGTCGACCGAACAAAGAAGGAACAGAGAACAAAGAAAAAGCTCCACGTGTACAGCCTCAGCTGTTAGCCGTCGTCATGGTAGCTACACTGTTTCAAGAGGATCAGGCGTATTGCGTCATAGAATTGCTAATTATGTCCGCTAAAGTACACATACAGAAGAAATGGCTTTTATGTCCTCTAAAACACCAGTACAGTAAGGACACGGCCTTTTATGCCTGTTAAACCAACTACAGAGTACTTTACGGGGAAAATAACCGGCTAATTCCGCGAAAGCCTTTACACCGCTCCCAGAAAATGGGATTTAAGTCTATAAAATATAACAAATCACAGTTTCTAAAATATAAAAATACTCTAAACAGTTAGTCTTTCTTACGCGGACGGCGTTTACGCAGTTTTTTGAGGCTAGCAAGAGTCCTTTTCTCTTTGGGGCAAGCCACTTTACTAGGAGGGCTATAACTCCTGGGTGAAGGGTGCAATACAATTGCATCAGAAGGTTTAGGATTACGATCGGTGTATCCGCCGGTCGAGGTACCTGGTTGATCGATATCAACTTCAGTGGAGCGAGGTCTAACGGCCTTTAGGGTGCGTCTTAGGACAGCAGCTCCGACGGGTCCTTGACGGGTCGTCTGGACAATGGCGGTAGGTGGACCGTGAGTGGTGAGAAACTTCCTCGGTTTAATGGTTCTTTCCAGCTCGCGTTCTCGGGCTCGATATTCGTAGGGCCGTCGAGATACTTCCTGTAACTCAGGGTGCGAGTTGATAAATAAATCGCCATACTCAGGGTCTTGACGGATGAAATTGATCAAATGGTATGAAGTAATATCGTTAGGATTGACGTTCCTAAGATATTTTCGAACAAATTTGGTGGAAATACACTCACCAACACGCTTCATTAGTTCATAACTCGGTGTGCGTGTTTTTTGTTCCACAGACGCGAATAAATAAGGATGGAACGCGTAAACTCCCTCGTAAGAGCGTCCAGGGTAGTAGCGATGGCAGGACTCACAATGTAAATCCGCGTTCGCTTCCCAAGCTCGGATGTAGCGCAGGGTAATCATCTCATCTACGCTTTCTAAATCGCGGTTAAAGGGGCAATTATAACTGGCATGTCCTTTAAGTTGACAGTGGTGGCATTGGGTCATAAATTGGGGGCAGACTGCAAAAATATGCGAGTTATTAAGTCTGCAATACGCACAATAGATCTCCATCATCGGTTGTTCGTGGAAATAGGAGCAGGGTACGTCTGAGTCCATAGGGGTGACATGGTCTCTCGATGCGCATAATCGACAACGTTTTCGAGAAACATAGTTGGCGTGTCGATAATCGTATGCAGTGAGACATTGTGGACCTTGATACCACTCCAAGACGTAATCGTTATCGCTGCTCCGGGGTGCTGTAGGCTGGATCGCTTCAGATTCTAAGCATATTGGTTCGTCTTCCAATTGCATAGCTGAGGTAGGTGCGGCTGTCTCCGCAAGCGGACCCACTGTCTGAACTTCCACGACAGAATAACCCGTGGGTATTCGGGGTCTTTGTATAACAGATGAATGTAAGTTCTGTATACAAACGTCCTGAAAGAGGGCAAATCCCGCGCTGTTTAGCTTCTCCGCAGCTGAGTCTCTTAGGCTGAGTTTGGTCAGAGCGCGGTCCTTGAACTGACTATCAACGTTACGGAACGGAGTCAGAAAGCGCCTGAAACATTCGAAGCGGATGAATTTATTGTGTTCATCTAACTTGGCGAGTTTGGTTCCAAGTATTAAGGGATGGGCGCGTATGGTACGACTGCACACATCGGCTAGCCAACCGGCAAGTGCTGCGTTTTCAAAGATCGTGTATATAGCTAAGGAGGGACGAAGTGGAACACTCATAAAGCTATACACGGCGCCAGGTGCGGTCAATGGTCCATCAAAGTATAAACGAGAATAATGGTCTCCATATACTTGTTGGTAATTGATAGGATTTCCAACCTTGAAATTCCATCCGTATTCTTGAAAGGCAAGATGTCCGATGGAGGTTCGTTGTACTTTAGTAATGCCGCTGGGTGTATTGGCATACATGGTGCGGAAGAAACATCGGCCTTCTGCCCAGGGAGCAATCAGCTGAGTATCAACGAAAGGGTATGGAATGTTCTCCATATTCCGAAAGTCGTTTTGTAGATCTCCATAAACAGCTGAGCCGATTTTAAGGATTCTTTCGTTAACAACATCTCAAGCACGGGCTGGGGTAACATCGATCCATCAATACCCATGGCCGGTTTGCGCTCGGTGTCGGTGACGTAACGCTGCGCGAGTTCGAATTGTCCATGTCGGAGTTTCTTTTGTGTCTCAGTAAGAGTTTCAAAAGAATAATCAATCACATCGGAACACGCTCGAGTAAATACGTGGGTAGAACCAGCGAGTCCTCGTATGTGTATCATCCGCGTAGTTCCCAGTTCTCCAACCGGAACGCTACCTTCGTTATCGTAAGTGACAACTCCATACATCTCGATAACGTTAAGAGTTTCGTTCCACTCTTTAGTGGCGTTTTCGAGGGTCATTCCCACTGGATGCCACAAGGTAGCGCATTCGCTAGCATTAGGTAGGTCTCTATACTTTAAATATTGTGTGGTATATGTTTCCACATCTCCATATCGTTGTATTCTTTCCTCCTCGAATAACACGTCAAGATTCCAGTGTACTAATCGAGTTTTGATGAATCCATCAAGATTATACGGAGGTATTGTTTCTTTCTCTATTCTGGAAACATTATATGGTTTTCGAAATGAGTTTATTTTAACTAACTGATCCAGATGTTTCTGCAGTTGTTCGAGTTCGACAAGATCGAGAGGATTTATGAGTGGTAGAAACCTCAGACTATGTGTAGGATCTTCTGGTTTTACCATGTAATATTGTGTTAGATTGACGTAATAAGGGTGATCTTTGATCCCATAAAACGAGTCCGGTAAAGGTCTAGCGCGTATGTTTACATCGTGTACCATGCGACGGACAAGATCCGCTCTATTGTCCGGAGGTTCAACGAGTATACCATCGACACGAGCGGCTTCGATGGGCGGACGTTGCAACATGGGAGCGTCAGCGATAAGATCTCGAGATCTTAGGTTGATATCAACCGGTTGGGGTTGTACCGTCGCAAAGAGTTTGTCTCCGAAATGGGGAACCATCGAGGGATGAAGGATGGTTTTGGAGTAGAGATCCGTCATAAGGATTTGAGCTTCGGGTTGGGCTAAAGCTGCTTCTTCTCTCTCATCTAGTTCTATATGTCTTTCCTCGAGCTGATTTTCCTCCGCTTGTAGTTGTAGACGCTCATCTAGGAACTCTTGTAAAGAGTAGGTTCGTCCACGTTCGATGTCCTCCTCGAGATTTTGTATTTCTCTATCGAACTGGGGTAAAACTAATTCCTTCACCGCTTGGACTTGTTGCTGCAATTTACGTTTCTCCAAACAATCGTAAGTTCCCTTTCCGATTTTCTGCCGAATAGAGTCTAACGCGTTTCGTACGACGCTCTCTTCGACTTCCGTAACAGGTTGTATTGGGGTGAAGCCGGGATGGTTGTACGGGTTAAACGGCGATATCATATGACCGCGTCCTAATCCGGCTAGGTAGGGTTGGCGAATATCTAGCGAGCCCACCACCGGGGTACCACCGATCAACTGTTCGGGTAACACTAGATCTTTGAACAGTGAGTACAGTTCGGGAGGATCAGTGATACTATTAGGATCAAGAGTCTGAGGTCTAACTGAGGAATGAGGAGGTCTGACCGAGTATTCCGGAACTCTGATCATTGGTTTATTCAAGGATCGTTTGAGCCGAGCGACCGTAGGTGATATGTCGAATAGGTTTCGCTCGAAACTCCCATAAGTATATCGTGTAAAACTGTGTTTAGCGCAACATCTCCGCGGATGTTTATGTCTTTCCGTTTGCTGATTGGGTCTAGGGCATTCGTCGCAGTAATACCAAAGACGCACGTCCTGCAGGGGAAACGCGGGTGATCGTTCTCCAGTTGTACAATATTCCTCCATCTGTTCGAAGCTATCTGGGACGACAGGTAGCGGTCGATCGGCGGTAAGATACATCATAGTGAAATAGAGTCGTTTGAGTTCTATCATAGGATCATGATGTATACCTTGAGGATATCGAGTTTCGAGATTTTGTTGGCTGGCAATATTGAGATATGTCTCTCTCAGGAATTGCAGATAATCGTTGAAGTCGCTGCGTTTATCCGGCTCTTCAACGTCTTCCCTTTCGAGTCTGTTTCGAATAGAGTTCTCGTGTTCTATTCTCGGTTTATCGTTCCGACTCCGCTGGGTATGATATTTAAATAAAACCATTTCCCTTTCGGTATCTACATCGTCCGTATCGTGTAAATCGATAGGATGGCCGGTAGTTAAGAAGTCCATATACGTACCATTACGATGCGTATAGCGAGCGGTGAACTTTCTATAATCCAATTCACGCGTAAGTTGCTCCGGGGACATTGGCGGTTCGATATAACGACCATCATCCTCCGTAGTAGTTGGACCAGCGTCGCCGCGTATCAAGCTATCGACAAACGCTTGTAAAGGTAGAGTATATCGCTCCCTGATACCAAGATCATCTTCTATCAACTCAGTCATATCTGCTATGAGTTTATCAATATTATAATGAGTTTATATATTAGGCTAGCGGGCGTCGCTGCCTACCCCTCTTTTGCCCCCGGACAGTGCAAGATCCTCAGCGCCGATGTACCGTCGTCGCTGTGCTTTCGCCAACGATGTAGCTACACAATGACAACGATAACCGGCGCAAGTCACTCCACTGTCCGTCCCAAAGGCTTAGATGTACTTCAGGTTCTTTCTGGAGAGTTAGGGCTACTTTCACAATTGCGACTAGCTACTGTAAACACACTTTAGCAGTAACATTCACCTATGAACGCACAAATTCAACACAACTGCCACAAACTGTACACATTCGGGCCATTTGTCCGTTAGTCAGTACCTTCCAGAATGTCACTTTATTTATTATGTATCCTTGGATACTAGCAGTGCGCTATTTATTCCCTATGCTATTCAATGGGGCAAGCTTTCTATTGTTCTTTTAACTCACTTCTAATTCTAGCGTGGTTGTTGCCATGGTGACATTATGGAAAGCTAGCGGTAGAATTAGGGTAATTCTCATGCATACAGATCTGGGATGCTATTTAATAGTAATTCTTTAATGGTCAATATCCCCTTTATACATGATTTTATGAATTTTATCGGCTATTGACTATATATTGGAGATTCTCGCACACTAATACACTTAATAGAGTGAATCTCCGCTCCCATGATCTATTAATTAAAGGAATTTTGGGAATATTATAAATTGTATAAAAATGACAATTTATTAAATTCATTAAATATATGAATTTAAATTTATTCCCGTAAATTTTATTATTTAATGTTAAATAGACACAATTTTATTCCAGAACATGTCTGGGGACTGGGATCCTTGATTCTAGGAATTTTGTCCTTTTAAGAGTATCGGTAAGTGCTACGATATCTTAATAGACTAGAATTTTAAAGGATCTAAAATTTGACAGAATTTGTAAATATTAATAATTAATATTTAGGATGGGCACCAGTTTATTCCAGAACTTGTCTGGGGACGTTAACCACTGATTCTAGAATTTTGTCTTTCAAGTATATCAGTGGGTGCCGCGATATCTTAATCGACTAGAATTGCAGATGGTCAAAGGGTTTAACAGATTTATTTTGCGTTATACGCTACTGTTAAAGGGACATCACGCTACTATATGTATTATTTAATATACAGTATGAGAGCAATATCGCACGAAGCAATGTCAGTGAGAAGAGGCAAGTCGTTTCCAAGGTCTACCCAGAGCTTGGTTTAGCCGAGACACGAGGATCTGAATTTTGTATTCCTTTTACTCTGCTTACCAATAATACTTAAATATAGTAGGAGCTTTATTCTACTTTAATAAGTACGGACATTTCATCTTACTGTAGTTACGTATTTGTAATGTAATACGGACAGTAAGGAAGGAGAAAAAGAATTATTTCTCGCCGTCGCACTAAATATAATATATAAGTAATTAAGTAATAAACGCTAATATATATTGCACTAATCTACTAAATAATCGCTAAAATAACATTCTACTAAATAAAATTAAAGAAAACGATTATAATAAAATTACATAATAATACATACATAAATATAAAAGAATAAAAACAAATATAAAATATAGTCATACACCCACTCCAGCCGTTGTTAAGTGGGGGAGTCCCTAGATGTTTGTTGGATTAGGGAGGTGGTCGTGGGAAGAGTATCTTGCCTTCCATAGTTTCCGGAGAGTTCTCTGTCTCTTTCCAGTAAACATAAGCGACCAACTGGGCGATTGAGCTGCTGTGTCTCGAAGACAATTCCCGGTTTCTTGAAGTTACGTCGCATGACGACGAGTTCTACCGATCGCACCAAACCGTCATCCGAGATGTGAGTCTCGATGATACGACCTGTCTGCCACCGCTTACGTGGAAGATCTACATCCACAATAAGAACCATGTCTCCAGCGCTGACGTTCTCTTGCTGCGCAAACCACTTAGTTCGAAGTTGTAGAGTGGGCAAGTAATGTTTCTCGAAATGGTCAGAGAAACGACGGGATAACAATTGCATGAGTTGCCAAGTTTGCCGGCAGTATTCGTCTCCGTCTGTGATTTCCGATTGTGGGAGCATGGCTACAGGTTTCTTCAGTAGGAAGTGCGCGGGTGTTAGCGCTTCCAGGGAATCGGGACTCGATGAGACTGGCATAAGCGGTCTCTCGTTGAGATAGGCGGCGATTTCCTCCATTAACGTCCGCAAAAGTTCGTCGGTGAGATACGCGCGGCAAGGCACTATGAAGTGAAATGCTGTCTTCACACTTCTTATTAATCTCTCCCAACTTCCTCCCCACCAAGGGGCGTAGGCGGCATTGAAGGTCCAGCTAGACGCTGTTACTCGTAGCTGATCGTCCACCTGTCTTTGGTTCCAATCTTTGACGTAAGCTTTGATTTCATTGTTGGCACCAATGAAGTTTGTTCCCTTATCAGATCTCATCGTGTTACTAGTGCCAAAGCGAGCGATCTGTCGTCGTAAGCTTAGTAGAAAGCTGTTGGTAGATAAATCGTTCACCATATCGAGATGGATAGCTCTACAAGTCATACAAACAAAGATGACACACCATCTCTTGACTATAGTCCTAGCACGATATACTTCAATAGGGCCAAATAAATCCACACCGGTATTAGTAAAGGGTGGTTCATAGAAGCTTACTCGTTCCCTAGGTAATTCTGCCTCTCGCTGTGTTAAAGGCCTACTGAATGCTTTCCTACAGGGTATGCAGTTCCTAAGAACTTGGTTCAGAGCTCTACGGGGTTTATAAAAATAATAGCGAGTTTGAATTTCGCTAAGAACTCGTTCTCTACCAGCATGATAAAGTTTGCTGTGAACGTCTACAATCATCTTGACTTGTATTTCAAGATTTCTAATGAGTATGGGAAACTTAGTGTCAAAGGATAATGGAGCGTTCGTTAATCTTCCTCCAACACGTATCAACCCATCTATCATTGTGCTAGAGAAACGATCCCTTAAGCGCATCTGCGGATTTCTCAACAACAGGAAATACTTATCGGAATCCTCATAGCATTGCAGGAGTCTCAGCATCTGTTTGTTGGTTTCTTCATGCTCCTGATAACTGATCTTCTCCTTCAGAAACCTGTCGGATATCTTATATTTGGGAAGATCTTTAATAACATGGACCTGCACCGATGTTATTGGAGCGGTATCACTTTTGGTCTTCATCCCGGAGTAGTGATGGTGGAAACATCATTTTAAATATGTAACGGCCTTACAGAGCCGATTCCAGGAACTGTAGTGATGTATCGCTCTCTGCAGAAGAGGTGAGAGTCCTTGCGAGACGTCTGGTATTCCAGATTTCCAATCCTTCTCACGGATTTCCACAACAAACTTGTTTGTGGCTGTGGGTTTCTGATCCAAAGCATCGTCTCCGGAAGTATGTAGTACAGACAGATCTACCATAGGTTTGAATAACTTCGATTTACTCGCCCGAGTTATAGGTTTGACTTTCTCCGCTCCCTTGGCCTGTCTAATCTCTGTGGTAGTAAGATGAGGAGGCCATTCTTCTTCTTCTTTGTAGAGGAAGTCGGGTCCACCTAGCCAGTCTGGAGTATCTACCAGTTCTTGCGGAGTTGCTCCCCTGGAGGCGATGTCTGCTGGATTAATCATTCCGGGACAATGTCTCCATTGATCCATCGTTGTGCGACTGAGTATAATGGCTACTCTGTTGGTAACGAAGACGCTGAACTGACAGACTTCATTAGTTATATACTCCAACACGAGTAAAGCGTCGGTCCAATAGACAGTTTTCTCCAGTGGATAGTCGATCTGTTCTGTTACATTCCGGCCGATGGCTGTAGCGTATAGAGCCGCTTTTAACTCCGCTCGAGGAACTTTCAACTTATTGTTTATCAATGCCTTAGAGGTAACCAAGGCGACTTTGATTCCGTCCGGAGTTTCCACCCTTAGGTAGGCTACTATACCTATTCCCATATCGCTGGCGTCTCCAAACACATGGAGTTGATAGGAATACGTAGGGAGAACATGACCAAAATATGAACGGGAAATTATAAAGTTCTCGATGGCTGGTAGAGAATCTTCCCATTTCATCCACTTCTTTAATAATTCTCCCTTAAGTGGATCGTCCCATGAGTGGTTTTCAAGCCACATTTGTTGTACTAAACTCCGAGCAATCAATATAACTGGGCTAATAAATCCCAATGGATCGAAATAAGTGCTCAGGATACTTAAACAAATCCGTTTAGTACGAACTGGATTATCTCGCTGTTTTAGCTGGAAGAACAGGACATCTCTCTCTGTGTCCCATTTCAAACCAAGTGTCTTGGTTTCTGGAAGATCATCTTTGATTAGATCCAGGTCTTTCGCTCCTCTATCTTCTACTGGGATCGACTCCAGAAACTCACGGGAGTTGCTGGTGAATTTAGTTAATCGAAATCCACCTCTTTTTAAGCACTCTACCATTCCTTTAGCGACATCAATGGCTTCTTCGACTGATGGAAGGGACTTTAGATTATCGTCCATGTATATATCCCGTTTGATGTTGTCAATCACCTCTTTAGAGAAGGCTTCTCGGTTGTCATCCGCAGTGGTGCGCACCACTGAACAGGCGTTTGAAGGGCTTGAGATTATCCCAAAAGCCTGGATGGTCATCCAGTACTCCACTGGTTTCTGGTTGAGGTCTCCTTCAGGCCACCACAGAAATCGTAGGCTATCTCGATCCCTATCCAGCGCCTTAACTTGTAAGAACATGCCTTCTATATCTGAGGCGAAAGCGATTGAATATTGTCTTAATCTTAAGAGTATTCCCAACAAGGATTGGAGTAAGTTGGGTCCGGGTAACAATTCGGAATTAAGGGATTGGCCCATATAGAGGGCGGAGCCGTCAAACACCACTCATACTTCATGGGGTTTACCGGGTTTGGGAACGTAATGGTGAGTTAAATAATACGTTCTCTCAGTTATAGGTGTTTCTTCCGGTACTCGCTCCGCATATCCCTTGCTAATAAATTTCTTCAACTGCGTTTGATACATTTCTTTAGCTGAAGAATTTGCCGCAAGGCGTCGATGTAGTTGAGCAATTCTTTTCTCTGCCAAGGGTCTGTTGTTTATGAACTTTGGTTCTCGCTTTCGGAAAGGTAGACCGATCTCATATCTACCTTGATCTTTAAGAAAACGTGTAGTTGTCTCTTGGATCTGCTTGGCTCTTTCTTCCTCTACCGATAGGGCCTTATCGTAGGAATTGGGCTCTACAGCCTCTTGAGTAAAGAATCGTACGGCGTGTTCATCCCGAGTCTTGGCATTATAACGTTCAATGACGTCATTAAGTTCGTCGTTATAGTATTGTTATAGTTGTTATAATTGTTATAGTCGTCTCGTTCTGATGGAAGAAGGAGCTGACATAAGTTCACTTGGTTTTGCCAAGTCTCGTTTTCCTTAAGGAGATCAATGGTATTCTCCTCATCGAAAAGTTGGTGGACATCGTCATTATCTGAGGAGTATGGTGTTCCCTCAGTTGGATCGTCTAACTCACTGCTCTCGACTTCCCATTCTCTTACCTGATATACCTGGTCTTTCGGTAATCTTTCCATGAGAGTTCTACGGGAAGGGCCAGTAAAGTACCAACCCACTCTAGTTCTTCCCGCATGAGCTTGTAGTGGTTGCGGTTGAGCAGGCCGTTTCTCCAATGTCTCGAGCGCTTCATGCGCGTTTTGACCGATGAGTATTTGCACTCCAGGGTAATCGGTGTTGAATCTAGGTATTTCCAGCTGCTGGGTGAAATCGTCCTCATCCCAGTTATAAGGTTCCACTTGGGTGGTAGCGAAGTTCTTTATCGCCACCATTTTTACTGACCTTATACTATGTTCTCCTAGTTCATCCTGGGGGGTGGACAACGCACCTACATAATAATCCGCTATTACTGTAGATTTCCAAACCTGCATAATTCCTGATATGTTTAGCTTAGTTCGGAACTTGGGTTGTCCAGCAAAGATGTCTTCGGCTAGTTCTTTGTCGATGAATGTTCCTGTACTACCGGAGTCAAGGAGGGCGTTCACTACATAACTCCTTTTAGGTCCGTGGACCCTTAACTGTACTACAGGAAATTCTCGGATTCCTACATTGGAAGGTGGCGCTTTCCAAGATGGTTGTCGATCAGAAGTAGTTAGGGTGAGGTCGCTGTCTGTTTCTTTTTCATACGTAAGTGCTCGATACACTGCGGTATTTATCATGTAACAGGATTCATTTTCGTCGGAGAATTCATCTGTATAGAATCCTTCCATCTCAGAACTTTGGTCAGTGTCGTTCACATCACTGAATTGGACATGTAGTTCGGAATCACTTACCTGACTCTGGCTGTTTCGCTCAAATTCAGTGTGCAACAAGATATGATGTTTCGCACCGCACTTTGCACACCTTGTGTCGGAGTAACAGGTTCGCCGTTGGTGTCCTTGTCTGAGGCAATTATAACACAACCGCTTATCCCACATGACTTCACGTCTCTCCGTTAATGATTTCTTCAGGAATTCATCACACATATTCAAACGGTGGGTCCCGTCACATAGCGCACATTTCGGTTTGATGTTACTTACCTTATTTTGAATAACATTGTGCACACTCGTTCTTTCTTCGGGCTTTCTCACCTGAATTCTCTTAGGAGACGTAGGAGGAGTTTTTCTTATCTGTTCTCTCCTGTCATTGGTTCGAGACTTGAATTTACTTACCTGTTCTTTAGGCATTTTATTGACATAATAAGATCTTTCAGTGTCTTTCCCGCTATCCTCTCCTTGAGAAGTCTGGCTTTCGCCGTCGTCTGTATAACACACTGGTGTTACCTTTCTCCTAGAAACGGGTTTCTCACTTACCTTGTTTTCCGGTGTCTTCTCTCTGGACTGTTTTAGGAGCTGTAATTCAGACCTAATAACAGCCAGGCAAAATCCAGCCTACAAATTATCTAAATAAGAATATTATGCTACCCGTACAGACTACACAAACAAAGTACAGACCAAACGCTGGCGACTACTATCAAGCCTAAATACACTACAGTATATGCAGACTCCGAAATGGTTAGTTAGTATGCGTTCTAACCGAGTAGTACGACTTATTCTTTCGAGGGGGTTCACCTCACAGTACTGGCAGCCCCTACTTTCCTAACTAGTACTTTTTCGGACATACGCTCTACACACACTACAGTTCCTTCAGACTTAACAACAGTCAGACAACAGTCCAGCCTACAAATTGTCTGTACAATCTGAGCAGGCTTACACGCCTTCTGCTCAATACTGGCCTACAAATAAATAAAACTGACAGAAATAAGTAAGCTCCAAAAGAAACAAGGGGTGTACAGTCCCTAATCTCTTAAACAGCCTACCGGTATACAATATCACAATCGAATAATACTGCTGTACCTGTACTGCTGTAGGTACCGGTCCGGGTGGTTAGGTAGTCAGGCCTACTAGGTACCGGTTAACCGGTACTTCAGCTTTATTGCCTACTGCAATACAGAAGCAATATCTGTTATTGTTTGCGCTTTCAGACCTTTAGCAGTTTAACCTGCCAAATTGGGATGTCTTCTAGATAGTAGATCGTCTTTAGCCTATGACAAGTATTTGATACACTACATTAGCCGAAGCCAGTCTATGCGCGATCATTCACCCGCTGGATATACCCGGGAGACTGGATTCGGAAGCCTAACCGTATTGCGGTGTAAGCCTACTGTATTATTCGACTGATCGTAATATATAATCTCTGACAAATATTATTCACTTTCGGGAAATATTAACAGTTCCTTTAGGACGTGGCGCTCTAAATATGTAAACAGAGTTATGACTTAAACTAGACACAACGGGATGGCTATAGATTTACATATATGGCGCATTCTTTAGGAGATGCTTTGTTATCAGTCACAATCATACACAATACTGCACAATACTGCACACTGATCTGCCGACCTTCACTAATTTTAGTCACATATAAAGAGAACAACAGACAATACATGTAGGGCCTATGAAATAGCATTAGATTGACTTCAAACCACTTTAATGTAAGTCGCAATCGTTATATGTAACCGGTCTCTCTAACCTTTAGTATATCAAGAAGATTGGGGTGTCTGATTATTTATCAGTATTCCAAATATAATATTCCATCAACAAATATAATGAATAACCGACAGTAAATAGCAGTAAAATGTTAAGTTAAGTTTGATTGATATGTTTAATGAGATGCGAATTGGTATGGTTTGTGAGTTAAGTTATGATAACAGATATACGTTCTATAATTAAGCCTACTAATGTTGTGCTAAAGACTGAAACACGGAGGTTCCAAAGCCGGTGTTCTAGGCAGTGGATAAAAACACATACTGACTCAACTCCACGAGTTTCTGTATACAATCTCCAACACAGAGTCAAAAAACGCTCTGATTGGTCGACCGAACAAAGAAGGAACAGAGAACAAAGAAAAAGCTCCACGTGTACAGCCTCAGCTGTTAGCCGTCGTCATGGTAGCTACACTGTTTCAAGAGGATCTGGCGTATTGCGTCATAGAATTGCTAATTATGTCCGCTAAAGTACACATACAGAAGAAATGGCTTTTATGTCCTCTAAAACACCAGTACAGTAAGGACACGGCCTTTTATGCCTGTTAAACCAACTACAGAGTACTTTACGGGGAAAATAACCGGCTAATTCCGCAAAAGCCTTTACACTTGCGGTACATACATGATACACCAATACTTGCGGTACATACATGATACACCAATACTTGAGGTACTTACATGATACACCAATACTTGAGGTACTTACATGGTACACCAATACTTGCGGTACTTACATGATACACCAATACTTGCGGTACTTACATGGTACACCAATACTTGAGGTACTTACATGGTACACCAATACTTGCCGTACATACATGATACACCAATACAAACTTGTATTTCAAGATTTCTAATGAGTATGGGAAACTTAGTGTCAAAGGATAATGGAGCGTTCGTTAATCTTCCTCCAACACGTATCAACCCATCTATCATTGTGCTAGAGAAACGATCCCTTAAGCGCATCTGCGGATTTCTCAACAACAGGAAATACTTATCGGAATCCTCATAGCATTGCAGGAGTCTCAGCATCTGTTTGTTGGTTTCTTCATGCTCCTGATAACTGATCTTCTCCTTCAGAAACCTGTCGGATATCTTATATTTGGGAAGATCTTTAATAACATGGACCTGCACCGATGTTATTGGAGCGGTATCACTTTTGGTCTTCATCCCGGAGTAGTGATGGTGAAAACATCTCTTTAAATATGTAACGGCCTTACAGAGCCGATTCCAGGAACTGTAGTGATGTATCGCTCTCTGCAGAAGAGGTGAGAGTCCTTGCGAGACGTCTGGTATTCCAGATTTCCAATCCTTCTCATGGATTTCCACAACAAACTTGTTTGTGGCTGTGGGTTTGTGATCCAAAGCGTCGTCTCCAGAAGTATGTAGTACAGACAGATCTACCATAGGTTTGAATAACTTCGATTTACTCGCCCGAGTTTTAGGTTTGACTTTCTCCGCTCCCTTGGCCTGTCTAATCTCTGTGGTAGTAAGATGAGGAGGCCATTCTTCTTCTTCTTTGTAGAGGAAGTCGGGTCCACCTAGCCAGTCTGGAGTATCTACCAGTTCTTGTGGAGTTGCTCCCCTGGAGGCGATGTCTGCTGGATTAATCGTTCCGGGGCAATGTCTCCATTGATCCATCGTTGTGCGACTGAGTATAATGGCTACTCTGTTGGTAACGAAGACGCTGAACTGACAGACTTCATTAGTTATATACTCCAACACGAGTAAAGCGTCGGTCCAATAGACAGTTTTCTCCAGTGGATAGTCGATCTGTTCTGTTACATTCCGGCCGATGGCTGTAGCGTATAGAGCCGCTTTTAACTCCGCTCGAGGAACTTTCAACTTATTGTTTATCAATGCCTTAGAGGTAACCAAGGCGACTTTGATTCCGTCCAGAGTTTCCACCCTTAGGTAGGCTACTATACCTATTCCCATATCGCAGGCGTCTCCAAACACATGGAGTTGATAGGAATACGTAGGGAGAACATGACCAAAATATGAACGGGAAATTATAAAGTTCTCGATGGCTGGTAGAGAATCTTCCCATTTCATCCACTTCTTTAATAATTCTCCCTTAAGTGGATCGTCCCATGAGTGGTTTTCAAGCCACATTTGTTGTACTAAACTCCGAGCAATCAATATAACTGGGCTAATAAATCCCAATGGATCGAAATAAGTGCTCAGGATACTTAAACAAATCCGTTTAGTACGAACTGGATTATCTCGCTGTTTTAGCTGGAAGAACAGGACATCTCTCTCTGTGTCCCATTTCAAACCAAGTGTCTTGGTTTCTGGAAGATCATCTTTGATTAGATCCAGGTCTTTCGCTCCTCTATCTTCTACTGGGATCGACTCCAGAAACTCACGGGAGTTGCTGGTGAATTTAGTTAATCGAAATCCACCTCTTTTTAAGCACTCTACCATTCCTTTAGCGACATCAATGGCTTCTTCGACTGATGGAAGGGACTTTAGATTATCGTCCATGTATATATCCCGTTTGATGTTGTCAATCACCTCTTTAGAGAAGGCTTCTCGGTTGTCATCCGCAGTGGTGCGCACCACTGAACAGGCGTTTGAAGGGCTTGAGATTATCCCAAAAGCCTGGATGGTCATCCAGTACTCCACTGGTTTCTGGTTGAGGTCTCCTTCAGGCCACCACAGAAATCGTAGGCTATCTCGATCCCTATCCAGCGCCTTAACTTGTAAGAACATGCCTTCTATATCTGAGGCGAAAGCGATTGAATATTGTCTTAATCTTAAGAGTATTCCCAACAAGGATTGGAGTAAGTTGGGTCCGGGTAACAATTCGGAATTAAGGGATTGGCCCATATAGAGGGCGGAGCCGTCAAACACCACTCATACTTCATGGGGTTTACCGGGTTTGGGAACGTAATGGTGAGTTAAATAATACGTTCTCTCAGTTATAGGTGTTTCTTCCGGTACTCGCTCCGCATATCCCTTGCTAATAAATTTCTTCAACTGCGTTTGATACATTTCTTTAGCTGAAGAATTTGCCGCAAGGCGTCGATGTAGTTGAGCAATTCTTTTCTCTGCCAAGGGTCTGTTGTTTATGAACTTTGGTTCTCGCTTTCGGAAAGGTAGACCGATCTCATATCTACCTTGATCTTTAAGAAAACGTGTAGTTGTCTCTTGGATCTGCTTGGCTCTTTCTTCCTCTACCGATAGGGCCTTATCGTAGGAATTGGGCTCTACAGCCTCTTGAGTAAAGAATCGTACGGCGTGTTCATCCCGAGTCTTGGCATTATAACGTTCAATGACGTCATTAAGTTCGTCGTTATAGTCGTCTCGTTCTGATGGAAGAAGGAGCTGACATAAGTTCACTTGGTTTTGCCAAGTCTCGTTTTCCTTAAGGAGATCAATGGTATTCTCCTCATTGAAAAGTTGGTGGACATCGTCATTATCTGAGGAGTATGGTGTTCCCTCAGTTGGATCGTCTAACTCACTGCTCTCGACTTCCCATTCTCTTACCTGATATACCTGGTCTTTCGGTAATCTTTCCATGAGAGTTCTACGGGAAGGGCCAGTAAAGTACCAACCCACTCTAGTTCTTCCCGCATAAGCTTGTAGTGGTTGCGGTTGAGCAGGCCGTTTCTCCAATGTCTCGAGCGCTTCATGCGTGTTTTGACCGATGAGTATTTGCACTCCAGGGTAATCGGTGTTGAATCTAGGTATTTCCAGCTGCTGGGTGAAATCGTCCTCATCCCAGTTATAAGGTTCCACTTGGGTGGTAGCGAAGTTCTTTATCGCCACACTGACCTTATACTATGTTCTCCTAGTTCATCCTGGGGGGTGGACAACGCACCTACATAATAATCCGCTATTACTGTAGATTTCCAAACCTGCATAATTCCTGACATGTTTAGCTTAGTTCGGTACTTGGGTTGTCCAGCAAAGATGTCTTCGGCTAGTTCTTTGTCGATGAATGTTCCTGTACTACCGGAGTCAAGGAGGGCGTTCACTACATAACTCCTTTTAGGTCCGTGGACCCTTAACTGTACTACAGGAAATTCTCGGATTCCTACATTGGAAGGTGGCGCTTTCCAAGATGGTTGTCGATCAGAAGTAGTTAGGGTGAGGTCGCTGTCTGTGTCTTTTTCATACGTAAGTGCTCGATACACTGCGGTATTTATCATGTAACAGAATTCATTTTCGTCGGAGAATTCATCTGTATAGAATCCTTCCATCTCAGAACTTTGGTCAGTGTCGTTCACATCACTGAATTGGACATGTAGTTCGGAATCACTTACCTGACTCTGGCTGTTTCGCTCAAATTCAGTGTGCAACAAGATATGATGTTTCGCACCGCACTTTGCACACCTTGTGTCGGAGTAACAGGTTCGCCGTTGGTGTCCTTGTCTGAGGCAATTATAACACAACCGCTTATCCCACATGACTTCCCGTCTCTCCGTTAATGATTTCTTCAGGAATTCATCACACATATTCAAACGGTGGGTCCCGTCACATAGCGCACATTTCGGTTTGATTTTACTTACCTTATTTTGAATAACATTGTGCACACTCGTTCTTTCTTCGGGCTTTCTCACCTGAATTCTCTTAGGAGACGTAGGAGGAGTTTTTCTTATCTGTTCTCTCCTGTCATTGGTTCGAGACTTGAATTTACTTACCTGTTCTTTAGGCATTTTATTTACATAATAAGATCTTTCAGTGTCTTTCCCACTATCCTCTCCTTGAGAAGTCTGGCTTTCGCCGTCGTCTGTATAACACACTGGTGTTACCTTTCTCCTAGAAACGGGTTTCTCACTTACCTTGTTTTCCGGTGTCTTCTCTCTGGACTGTTTTAGGAGCTGTAATTTCACTTCTCCATCTAAGAATGACATGAGATCAGCCATGGTAGGGTCTCGTCGTTGTTGTTCCATCATATATAACACTTTCTTATCCCAGCGTGTACCTACTCCACCCTTCGGTAAAGTAGAAGCCACGGCTCCAATGACCATAGAACTCTGATATTCATGAGACTTACCTAACCAATCTAATTGTCTACAGATCTCTTGAATCTCATCGGAAAACTCTATTATCCCACTGCTAATGAACTTTCGGGGCGCTACTAATTTTGCATACAAATATTTAGCTATGTTATTCCTATTACCATACCTGATGTTTAGTGTATCCCAAACTTGTCTTAATCCGTCTGGATGTCCAATAAACTTTAACGCCATTAACTTGGGAGATCCTTCCAAGCACTCGATGAGGAATCTAAGTTTCTCTCCATTAGATAGTACAGAGTTCTGTATGTTATCTTTATAATATTCATTAAAAGGTAACCATTTCATCTCATCTCCATTGAACTTGACTATCTCTCCCACCTTTACCGCTTGACGGGCTTCGGTTCTAGCCATTTGACGCGTAAAACTTTCTTGGGCCATCGTGTTATTTAATATCGAGTTATCGGTATATAAATTTCTAGGATTATGATCAGGTCTATAGGGAATATCATTATCAACAGGTTTATAATTACCCTTAATAGGGTTCACTATAGGAGTTTCTACTTCGCTAGCAGTATAGATGCGTGTAGGCTCCACACCTTGCGCATGAAATACTTCAGACCTAACAGGTTGACACATTGTTACCGGGGGTGGTGGTATACCCTTTTGTGTATTTACTAATTTATCGCGTTCTAATGCGATACTTTGCTGCACTTCTTGCAACTCTAACCTACTTTCCCTTACTGTGCCCTTGAACTGCTTAACAGTCTCCTGCATCTGCCCGAGCAGGAGATCCATCCCCCGCCGTCTCTCATCCACCCACACGACCGCCGAAGCGGGAGCCGCCAACGTTGTAGCGGGCGGACGAGGGACAACGGGCGACAAATCATTAATATTTCGCTCGGAGTCCAGGACATGAACTGTCTCTTGGGCTGTTCTGCTGGGCACAGGTAGCTTAGTGCTATGCAAAGGGAATCTAGAGGTAGGTTTTGGGAGTACAGGTGTCTCTATCACCAAAGTGGTGGCTTCGAGAACAGGCCTAATTATTTCAGGCTCATCTACTATAGTAGGGAGTCTGTCTATTTTAATAATTTGGTCTAGGGGTTCTGTACTGCCTAAGTCTGTGCTAACTAGTTGTTTTCGAACAGCTGGGGGCAAATCAGGCAATTTCTGACGGTGGGACATTCTTCTACGTCTGCTGAGACGAGATCTATTTCCTCCACCTTCAGTATCGGTGGTATCGCCTTCCTCAGATGATGTATATCCCTGTCTTTTGGGAGTAGATCGACTCATCATCTGCATATTACTAGCTGTTAACTGTTTATTGAAGTTGTCTTGCCTCTCTTGAAGATTTTCCAACTCTAGTTGGGTTGTCTCTTCAGATGCCCTCCGTTCTGCTTCTGCCACTGCTAGCTTTCTTTCCACTTCGGCCACTTTTCTTTCCGCTTCTGCCGCTGCTAGCTTTCTTTCCGCTTCGGCCGCTTTTCTTTCCGCTTCTGCCGCTGCTAGCTTTCTTTCCGCTTCGGCCGCTTTTCTTTCCGCTTCTGCCGCTGCCACTGCCGCTGCTGCTGTCTTTCTATCATCTATACGTTTTTTCTTTACTTGTTCTTCTTGAACCTTAGCGATGCGGATGCTTTCATTGAATTTAGCTTGGTTTGCAGCTAACCTATCCACATCGATTGCGTCCAACACAAGCTTGGCTCCTTCACTATTAGGGCTAAGTCCCTCTAGTCTTCTCCTCAACTCTTCATCTCCTACAAAACGTTGATAGTCCGACAGATAGATGTCAATAGCATCCCTCTTATGCGGTTTCTCTGCTGTCGCTTCACTTTCCACTTGGGAAAATGTAGCGTCTGTTGATTCTCCATGGGTTGAGCGCTCATCCAGTTGAGCTTTCCACTGAGCCGTTCCTTGAACCTGGAGACTCACCCGTTGAAACCAAGTCTTTACGGCAACTTGCAACGACGTGTCTTGTCTTCTTTTAGAAGCCTCCTCAAAGGCCGATAAGATTAGCCTGATTCACAGAATTCTTTCTATAAAGCAGCTGTCCCTGCTCTTGAGGTCCTTGGGGTTGTTGAAACAGTTGTTCCTTTAATCGCTCCATAGAGCTGAAGAATCCCTGTACGTATCCTGCTGCTGACCTCTTCCACACAGCTGGATCGATGGTTTCTTTTGTTACTCCCATCCTGTGTATGTCTTCCCAGGCAGCTTCCGATAAGTCAAACGGGAGTCCGGGTCCGGGGAAGTTCCATTGCGACTCGACAATAGACTTCAGTTCTTCCCTTGTGTATCCCGCATAACTATCCTTGGTCGATCGCTTACTTCTCGCCCAATCAATCTGGTGTTCTTCCACTGCAATCAATACCCTAGTGAGTACGGCTGCAGGAAGGATGAGAAGGGGATCCGAATAAACCGCATCCGTCATCTTTGCTCCGCGCTCGGGTGTCAGCTCCACAGTATCCTCACTACTGGAGCTGCCGGGCCGCTGGGAAATAAGTTCTCGGCTCGCGGGTTGTTGCTGTTCCGCTGCTTCTTGGTCCCGCTTGACCTGAGCTCGAGTGCCTATGATAGACCTACGATGTTGGACTAGCCTAGGGTCTGATATTACTACGAGAGGGATGATCTTTCTTACAGTAGGAGGTGAGTTGAACTTCGGTCCTACACGTTCCACACTCCTGTCTGGGTCACATATGGTTGTATCTAGGAGACTGTCTGACAGGTTTTCCTTTGTGTCAGACATGTTGGTTTGTACAGTTGAATGCCTACTGCTATATTACAGTTTAAGCGAGTCTAGTAATTCAGTATCACCGTTAGCCTAGTAATTAATTACCGATACTGCTACTCAGTGTAGCGTGATATATATATAATATATTAGGATACCGGTATGCTTATAGTATATATAAGTATTATTACAGACTAGGTTTGTCACAGAATACCGGTATGTAATTCCAGCACAAGTATATATAAATATATAAAAGGCCTATTGTGAATACCGGTATACAGCTTACACTTATAGTATATATAAGTATAATTATGGACTAGAACTAATTACAGAATACCGGTATAATTTCAGCCTAAATTTATAAATATATAATAGGCCTATCGTGAATACCGGTATACAGCTTACACTTATAGTATATATATAAGTATAATTACAGACTAGATTTGTCACAGAATACCGGTATGATTTCAGCCTAAATTTATAGAAATAAATATAATAAGCCTATGGTAAATACCGGTATGTCAATTATTTTAGAATAACTGAATTTCTGAAATTTAGGGTTACTTTGTTACTTCAACTTACTTTATTACCGTTATTTGAGCAGTAGTCCAACTGATATCGAGACCTAATTGTTGTATGGCAGGCCTACTATTTATAAATTGTTTGAGTTGATTTATAATATATATACCCGTTAAAATGGGTTTTTGTCAATATTTGAAATAAATGTTATTATTTCTGGGGGGAGTCACTACACAGAAGCTGTGCGCTCTCAGTGGAGTGCTACTTGTTGGACACTAAAACAAATAATTCTAATTTACCTAAGTTACTTAATACTACAAATTACGTACAATTCTGGGTGAGATTACAATCTCTAAATAAACACAAAAATTACAAGTACGAATTTTTAGGGTAATTTTACAAGAAGTCTACAAACCAGTCTAACAAAGGGTTAGAATATCTGGTTATTACAACGGACAGGTTACTACGGTATTTGAAAATAATAAGTAGTAGTAAATATACTGCGTTGTCCAGATAGGAAAATACCACCGTCTGACGACTTATAGCCGTATCGCTATAAGTACTACGTTATGTATCACGGAGTGTTCCTACCTAGAAGTTAATTACCGCGGTCTACCAGAACCAACGTGCCTATTAACCACTTTACAACACAAATATACTGCCTACACACTAATCACCTTCGGAAAGTACTGTACACTAAACCCTAAATTAGGTTCAAGTACTTATACAACAATAATCAGTAGTTAAAAATACTTGAACAGCTAAAAGAACCACGGTATCTGATGGAGTGACCGGGGCACAAAATCACCAGTCTTTACCTACGCCAAGCAGCCCTGATGTAGTACCGGGGTTAGTTTAACTATAACGGTATATATAACAAGCACAATTACTGTAGGAATAAACTTGGGGATATGAATGTTGCGAATAATCGCATAAACTCTGAATAATAAATATTACGCTACGAGTACAGACTACTCAAACAAAATGCAGACCAAATACTGACAGACTACTATCAAGCCTAAACAAACTACGGTATATGCAGACTCCGAAATGGTTAGTTAGTATGCGTTCTAACCGAGAAGTACGACTTATTCTTTCGAGGGGGTTTACCTCACAGCTCTGGAAGCCCCTACGTTCCCAACTGGCACTTTATCGGACATACACTCTACACACACCGAAATCCCTTCAGACCTAATAACAGCCAGGCAAAATCCAGCCTACAAATTATCTAAATAAGAATATTATGCTACCCGTACAGACTACACAAACAAAGTACAGACCAAACGCTGGCAGACTGCTATCAAGCCTAAATACACTACAGTATATGCAGACTCCGAAATGGTTAGTTAGTATGCGTTCTAACCGAGTAGTACGACTTATTCTTTCGATGGGGTTCACCTCACAGCACTGGCAGCCCCTACTTTCCTAACTAGTACTTTTTTGGACATACGCTCTACACACACTACAGTCCCTTCAGACTTAACAACAGTCAGACAACAGTCCAGCCTACAAATTGTCTGTACAATCTGAGCAGGCTTACACGCCTTCTGCTCAATACTGGCCTACAAATAAATAAAACTGACAGAAATAAGTAAGCTCCAAAAGAAACAAGGGGTGTACAGTCCCTAATCTCTTAAACAGCCTACCGGTATACAATATCACAATCGAATAATACTGCTGTACCTGTACTGCTGTAGGTACCGGTCCGGGTGGTTAGGTAGTCAGGCCTACTAGGTACCAGTTAACCGGTACTTCAGCTTTATTGCCTACTGCAATACAGAAGCAATATCTGTTATTGTTCGCGCTTTCAGACCTTTAGCAGTTTAACCTGCCAAATTGGGATGTCTTCTAGATAATAGATCGTCTTTAGCCTATGACAAGTATTTGATACACTACATTAGCCGAAGCCAGTCTATGCGCGATCATTCACCCGCTGGATATACCCGGGAGACTGGATTCGGAAGCCTAACCGTATTGCGGTGTAAGCCTACTGTATTATTCGACTGATCGTAATATATAATCTCTGACAAATATTATTCACTTTCGGGAAATATTAACAGTTCCTTTAGGACGTGGCGCTCTAAATATGTAAACAGAGTTATGACTTAAACTAGACACAACGGGATGGCTATAGATTCACGTATATGGCGCATTCTTTAGGAGATGCTTTGTTATCAGTCACAATCATACACAATACTGCACACTGATCTGCCGACCTTCACTAATTTTAGTCACATATAAAGAGAACAACAGACAATACATGTAGGGCCTATGAAATAGCATTAGATTCACTTCAAACCACTTTAATGTAAGTCGCAATCGTTATATGTAACCGGTCTCTCTAACCTTTAGTATATCAAGAAGATTGGGGTGTCTGATTATTTATCAGTATTCCAAATATAATATTCCATTAACAAATATAATGAATAACCGACAGTAAATAGCAGTAAAATGTTAAGTTAAGTTTGATTGATATGTTTAATGAGATGCGAATTGGTATGGTTTGTGAGTTAAGTTATGATAACAGATATACGTTCTATAATTAAGCCTACTAATGTTGTGCTAAAGACTGAAACACGGAGGTTCCAAAGCCGGTGTTCTAGGCAGTGGATAAAAACACATACTGACTCAACTCCACGAGTTTCTGTATACAATCTCCAACACAGAGTCAAAAAACGCTCTGATTGGTCGACCGAACAAAGAAGGAACAGAGAACAAAGAAAAAGCTCCACGTGTACAGCCTCAGCTGTTAGCCGTCGTCATGGTAGCTACACTGTTTCAAGAGGATCTGGCGTATTGCGTCATAGAATTGCTAATTATGTCCGCTAAAGTACACATACAGAAGAAATGGCTTTTATGTCCTCTAAAACACCAGTACAGTAAGGACACGGCCTTTTATGCCTGTTAAACCAACTACAGAGTACTTTACGGGGAAAATAACCGGCTAATTCCGCAAAAGCCTTTACACTTGCGGTACATACATGATACACCAATACTTGCGGTACATACATGATACACCAATACTTGAGGTACTTACATGATACACCAATACTTGAGGTACTTACATGGTACACCAATACTTGCGGTACTTACATGATGCACCAATACTTGCGGTACTTACATGGTACACCAATACTTGAGGTACTTACATGGTACACCAATACTTGCCGTACATACATGATACACCAATACTTGAGGTACTTACATGGTACACCAATACTTGCGGTACTTACATGATACACCAATACTTGAGGTACTTACATGATACACCAATACTTGCGGTACTTACATGGTACACCAATACTTGAGGTACTTACATGATACACCAATACTTGCGGTACTTACATGGTACACCAATACTTGCGGTACTTACATGATACACCAATACTTGAGGTACTCACTTGCGGTACTTACATGATACACAATACTTGCGGTACTTACATGATACACCAATACTTGCGGTACTTAAAAGATACACCAATACTTGCGGTACTTACATGATACACCAATACTTGCAGTACCTACATGGTACACCAATACTTGCGGTACTTACATGATACACCAATACTTGCAGTACCTACATGGTACACCAATACTTGCGGTACTTACATGATACACCAATACTTGCAGTACCTACATGGTACACCAATACTTGGGGTACTTACATGATACACAATACTTGCGGTACTTACATGATACACCAATACTTGCAGTACCTACATGATACACCAATACTTGAGGTACTCACTTGCGGTACTTACATGATACACAATACTTGCGGTACTTACATGATACACCAATACTTGCGGTACTTACATGATACACCAATACTTGCGGTACTTACATGATACACAATACTTGCAGTACTTACATGATACACCAATACTTGCGGTACTTACATGATACACCAATACTTGCAGTACCTACATGGTACACCAATACATGCGGTACTTACATGATACACCAATACTTGCAGTACCTACATGATACACCAATACTTGAGGTACTCACTTGCGGTACTTACATGATACACAATACTTGCGGTACTTACATGATACACCAATACTTGCGGTACTTACATGATACACCAATACTTGCGGTACTTACATGATACACAATACTTGCGGTACTTACATGATACACCAATACTTGCGGTACTTACATGATACACCAATACTTGCAGTACCTACATGGTACACCAATACTTGCGGTACTTACATGATACACCAATACTTGCGGTACTTACATGATACACCAATACTTGCGGTACTTACATGATACACCAATACTTGCAGTACTTACATGGTACACCAATACTTGCGGTACTTACATGATACACCAATACTTGCAGTACCTACATGGTACACCAATACTTGCGGTACTTACATGATACACAATACTTGCGGTACATACATGATACACCAATACTTGAGGTACTCACTTGCGGTACTTACATGATACACAATACTTGCGGTACTTACATGATACACCAATACTTGCGGTACTTACATGATACACCAATACTTGCAGTACCTACATGATACACCAATACTTGAGGTACTCACTTGCGGTACTTACATGATACACAATACTTGCGGTACTTACATGATACACCAATACTTGCGGTACTTACATGATACACCAATACTTGCAGTACCTACATGATACACCAATACTTGAGGTACTCACTTGCGGTACTTACATGATACACAATACTTGCGGTACTTACATGATACACCAATACTTGCGGTACTTACATGATACACCAATACTTGCGGTACTTACATGATACACCAATACTTGCGGTACTTACATGGTACACCAATACTTGCAGTACTTACATGGTACACCAATACTTGCGGTACTTACATGATACACCAATACTTGCGGTACTTACATGATACACCAATACTTGCGGTACTTACATGATACACCAATACTTGCAGTACCTACATGGTACACCAATACTTGCGGTACTTACATGATACACCAATACTTGCAGTACTTACATGGTACACCAATACTTGAGGTACTTACATGATACACCAATACTTGCAGTACTTACATGGTACACCAATACTTGCGGTACTTACATGGTACACCAATACTTGCGGTACTTACATGATACACCAATACTTGCGGTACCTACATGGTACACCAATACTTGCGGTACTTACATGATACACCAATACTTGCGGTACTTACATGGTACACCAATACTTGCGGTACTTACATGATACACCAATACTTGCGGTACTTACATGATACACCAATACTTGAGGTACTCACTTGCGGTACTTACATGATACACCAATACTTGCGGTACTTACATGATACACCAATACTTGCGGTACTTACATGATACACCAATACTTGCGGTACTTACATGATACACCAATACTTGAGGTACTCACTTGCGGTACTTACATGATACACCAATACTTGCGGTACTTACATGATACACCAATACTTGCGGTACTTACATGATACACCAATACTTGCGGTACTTACATGATACACCAATACTTGCGGTACTTACATGATACACCAATACTTGCGGTACTTACATGATACACCAATACTTGCGGTACTTACATGATACACCAATACTTGCGGTACTTACATGATACACCAATACTTGCGGTACTTACATGATACACCAATACTTGCGGTACTTACATGATACACAATACTTGCGGTACTTACATGATACACAATACTTGCGGTACTTACATGATACACAATACTTGCGGTACTTACATGATACACCAATACTTGCGGTACTTACATGATACACCAATACTTGCGGTACTTACATGATACACCAATACTTGCGGTACTTACATGATACACCAATACTTGCGGTACTTACATGATACACCAATACTTGCGGTACTTACATGATACACCAATACTTGCGGTACTTACATGATACACCAATACTTGCGGTACTTACATGATACACCAATACTTGCGGTACTTACATGATACACCAATACTTGCGGTACTTACATGATACACCAATACTTGCGGTACTTACATGATACACCAATACTTGCGGTACTTACATGATACACCAATACTTGCGGTACTTACATGATACACCAATACTTGCGGTACTTACATGATACACCAATACTTGCGGTACTTACATGATACACCAATACTTGCGGTACTTACATGATACACCAATACTTGCGGTACTTACATGATACACCAATACTTGCGGTACTTACATGATACACCAATACTTGCGGTACTTACATGATACACCAATACTTGCGGTACTTACATGATACACCAATACTTGCGGTACTTACATGATACACCAATACTTGCGGTACTTACATGATACACCAATACTTGCGGTACTTACATGATACACAATACTTGCGGTACTTACATGATACACAATACTTGCGGTACTTACATGATACACAATACTTGCGGTACTTACATGATACACCAATACTTGCGGTACTTACATGATACACCAATACTTGCGGTACTTACATGATACACCAATACTTGCGGTACTTACATGGTACACCAATACTTGCGGTACTTACATGATACACCAATACTTGCGGTACTTACATGATACACAATACTTGCGGTACTTACATGATACACCAATACTTGCGGTACTTACATGATACACCAATACCTGCGGTACTTACATGATACACCAATACTTGCGGTACTTACATGATACACCAATACTTGCGGTACATACATGATACACCAATACTTGCGGTACTTACATGATACACCAATACTTGAGGTACTTACATGATACACTAATACTTGCGGTACTTACATGATACACAATACTTGCGGTACTTACATGATACACAATACTTGCGGTACATACATGATACACCAATACTTGCGGTACTTACATGATACACCAATACTTGAGGTACTTACATGATACACAATACTTGCGGTACATACATGATACACCAAAACTTGCAGTACTTACATGATACACCAATACTTGCAGTACTTACATGATACACCAATACCTGCGGTACTTACATGATACACCAATACTTGCGGTACTTACATGATACACAATACTTGCGGTACATACATGATACACCAATACTTGCGGTACTTACATGATACACCAATACTTGAGGTACTTACATGATACACAATACTTGCGGTACATACATGATACACCAAAACTTGCAGTACTTACATGATACACCAATACTTGCAGTACTTACATGATACACCAATACCTGCGGTACTTACATGATACACCAATACTTGCGGTACTTACATGATACACAATACTTGCGGTACATACATGATACACCAAAACTTGCGGTACTTACATGATACACCAATACTTGAGGTACTTACATGATACACAATACTTGCGGTACTTACATGATACACCAATACTTGCGGTACTTACATGATACACCAATACTTGCGGTACTTACATGATACACCAATACTTGCGGTACTTACATGATACACAATACTTGCGGTACATACATGATACACCAAAACTTGCGGTACTTACATGATACACCAATACTTGAGGTACTTACATGATACACAATACTTGCGGTACATACATGATACACCAAAACTTGCAGTACTTACATGATACACCAATACTTGCAGTACTTACATGATACACCAATACCTGCGGTACTTACATGATACACCAATACTTGCGGTACTTACATGATACACAATACTTGCGGTACATACATGATACACCAAAACTTGCGGTACTTACATGATACACCAATACTTGAGGTACTTACATGATACACCAATACTTGCGGTACTTACATGATACACAATACTTGCGGTACATACATGATACACCAAAACTTGCGGTACTTACATGATACACCAATACTTGAGGTACTTACATGATACACTAATACTTGCGGTACTTACATGATACACAATACTTGCGGTACTTACATGATACACCAATACTTGCGGTACTTACATGATACACAATACTTGCGGTACTTACATGATACACTAATACTTGCGGTACTTACATGATACACTAATACTTGCGGTACTTACATGATACACCAATACTTGCGGTACTTACATGATACACAATACTTGCGGTACTTACATGATACACCAATACTTGCGGTACTTACATGATACACCAATACTTGCGGTACTTACATGATACACAATACTTGCGGTACTTACATGATACACTAATACTTGCGGTACTTACATGATACACCAATACTTGCGGTACTTACATGATACACCAATACTTGCGGTACTTACATGATACACAATACTTGCGGTACTTACATGATACACTAATACTTGCGGTACTTACATGATACACAATACTTGCGGTACTTACATGATACACCAATACTTGCGGTACTTACATGATACACAATACTTGCGGTACTTACATGATACACTAATACTTGCGGTACTTACATGATACACAATACTTGCGGTACTTACATGATACACCAATACTTGCGGTACTTACATGATACACCAATACTTGCGGTACTTACATGATACACCAATACTTGCGGTACTTACATGATACACCAATACTTGCGGTACTTACAAGATAAACCAATACTTGCGGTACTTACATGATACACCAATACCTGCGGTACTTACATGATACACCAATACTTGCGGTACTTACATGATACACAATACTTGCGGTACTTACATGATACACTAATACTTGCGGTACTTACATGATACACCAATACTTGCGGTACCTACATGGTACACCAATACTTGAGGTACTTACATGATACACCAATACTTGCGGTACTTACATGATACACCAATACTTGCGGTACTTACATGATACACCAATACTTGCGGTACTTACATGATACACCAAACAAATCGGCATCAGTAAAGAGTTCCTTAGCGATCCCGCTGAATTTCTTTGCGATCTCACCAATAGGAGTTCCTCTACGATCCAGATGAGAATTGATGTTAAACGTCTTATCGAAACACCACAATATATCACATATAAGAAGTGGACCCTTTATTCCGAATATAGGATAATGGTCCTTATCCAAAATTTCAAATCTTGGAGCTAATAAACTGCATCTGTGAATATTTTATAAGTAAAAGAAATAAACTTAATAATGATTACAGTCATTTTAGTGCGATTATTTATAATATAAAATAACTACGAATACAATTAAAATAACTACAAATACAATTAAAATAACTACAAATACAATTAAAATAACTACAAATACAATTAAAATAACTACAAATACAATTAAAATAACTACGAATACAATTAAAATAACTACAAATACAATTAAAATAACTACGAATACAATTAAAATAACTATGAATACAATTAAAATAACTACGAATACAATTAAAATAACTACAAATACAATTAAAATAACTACAAATACAATTATTAAAATAACTATGAATACAATTAAAATAACTACAAATACAGTTAAAATAACTACGAATACAATTAAAATAACTACAAATACAATTAAAATAACAACGAATACAATTAAAATAACTACGAATACAATTAAAATAACTACAAATACAATTATTAAAATAACTATGAATACAATTAAAATAACTATGAATACAATTAAAATAACTACAAATACAATTAAAATAACTACAAATACAATTAAAATAACAACGAATACAATTAAAATAACTACGAATAGAATTATTAAAATAACTACGAATACAATTAAAATAACTACGAATACAGTTAAATAACTACGAATACAATTAAAATAACTACAAATACAATTAAAATAACAACGAATACAATTAAAATAACTACGAATACAATTAAAATAACTACGAATACAATTAAAATAACTACAAATACAATTAAAATAACTACAAATACAATTAAAATAACTACAAATACAATTATTAAAATAACTACGAATACAATTAAAATAACTACGAATACAATTATAATAACAACGAATACAATTAAAATAACTACGAATACAATTAAAATAACTACAAATACAATTATTAAAATAACTATGAATACAATTAAAATAACTACAAATACAATTATTAAAATAACTATGAATACAATTAAAATAACTACGAATACAGTTAAAATAACTACAAATACAATTAAAATAACTACGAATACAATTATTAAAATAACTACGAATACAATTAAAATAACTACCAATACAATTAAAATAACAACGAATACAATTAAAATAACTACGAATACAATTAAAATAACTACAAATACAATTATTAAAATAACTACAAATACAATTAAAATAACTACAAATAAAATTAAAATAACTACGAATACAATTAAAATAACTACGAATACAATTAAAATAACAACGAATACAATTAAAATAACTACGAATACAATTAAAATAACTATGAATACAATTAAAATAACTACAAATACAATTATTAAAATAACTATGAATACAATTAAAATAACTACGAATACAGTTAAAATAACTACAAATACAATTAAAATAACTACGAATACAATTATTAAAATAACTATGAATACAATTAAAATAACTACAAATACAATTATTAAAATAACTATGAATACAATTAAAATAACTACGAATACAGTTAAAATAACTACAAATACAATTATTAAAATAACTATGAATACAATTAAAATAACTACAAATACAATTATTAAAATAACTATGAATACAATTAAAATAACTACGAATACAGTTAAAATAACTACAAATACAATTAATTATTAAAATAACTATGAATACAATTAAAATAACTACGAATACAATTATTAAAATAACTACGAATACAATTAAAATAACTACGAATACAGTTAAAATAACTACAAATACAATTATTAAAATAACTACGAATACAGTTAAAATAACTACAAATACAATTATTAAAATAACTACAAATACAATTAAAATAACTACGAATACAGTTAAAATAACTACAAATACAATTATTAAAATAACTACGAATACAATTAAAATAACTACAAATACAATTATAATAACTACGAATACAATTAAAATAATTACGAATACAATTAAAATAACAACGAATACAATTAAAATAACTACGAATACAATTAAAATAACTACAAATACAATTATTAAAATAACTATGAATACAATTAAAATAACTACGAATACAGTTAAAATAACTACAAATACAATTATTAAAATAACTACGAATACAATTAAAATAATTACAAATACAATTATTAAAATAACTACGAATACAGTTAAAATAACTACGAATACAATTAAAATAATTACGAATATAATTAAAATAACAACGAATACAATTAAAATAACTACGAATACAATTAAAATAACTACAAATACAATTATTAAAATAACTACGAATACAATTAAAATAATTACAAATACAATTAAAATAACTACGAATACAGTTAAAATAACTACAAATACAATTAAAATAACTACGAATATAATTAAAATAACAACGAATACAATTAAAATAACTACGAATACAATTAAAATAACTACAAATACAATTATTAAAATAACTACGAATACAATTAAAATAATTACAAATACAATTAAAATAACTACGAATACAATTAAAATAAGAACGAATACAATTAAAATAACTACGAATACAATTAAAATAACTACAAATACAATTATTAAAATAACTATGAATACAATTAAAATAACTACAAATACAATTATTAAAATAACTATGAATACAATTAAAATAACTACGAATACAATTAAAATAACTACGAATACAATTAAAATAAAATGACTACGAATACAATTATTAAAATAACTACAAATACAATTATTAAAACAACTACGAATACAATTAAAATAACTACGAATACAGTTAAAATAACTAGGAATACATTTATTAAAATAACTACAAATACAATTATTAAAATAACTATGAATACAATTATTAAAATGACTACGAATACAATTATTAAAATAACTACAAATACAATTATTAAAACAACTACGAATACAATTAAAATAACTACGAATACAGTTAAAATAACTAGGAATACAATTATTAAAATAACTACAAATACAATTAAAATAAAATGACTACGAATACAATTATTAAAATAACTACAAATACAATTATTAAAACAACTACGAATACAATTAAAATAACTACAAATACAATTAAAATAACTACAAATACAATTAAAATAACTACGAATACAATTAAAATAACAACGAATACAATTAAAATAACTACGAATACAATTATTAAAATAACTACGAATACAGTTAAAATAACTACGAATACAATTAAAATAACTACAAATACAATTAAAATAAAATGACTACGAATACAATTATTAAAATAACTACAAATACAATTATTAAAACAACTACGAATACAATTAAAATAACTACAAATACAATTAAAATAACTACGAATACAATTAAAATAACAACGAATACAATTAAAATAACAACGAATACAATTAAAATAACTACAAATACAATTAAAATAACTAGGAATACAATTAAAATAACTACGAATACAATTAAAATAACTACGAATACAATTAAAATAACTACAAATACAATTATTAAAATAACTATGAATACAATTAAAATAACTATGAATACAATTAAAATAACTACGAATACAATTAAAATAACTACGAATACAGTTAAAATAACTAGGAATACAATTATTAAAATAACTACAAATACAATTATTAAAATAACTATGAATACAATTAAAATCACTACGAATAGAATTATTAAAATAACTATGAATACAATTAAAATAACTACGAATACAATTAAAATAACTACGAATACAATTAAAATAACTACAAATACAATTATTAAAATAACTTCGAATACAATTAAAATAACTACAAATACAATTATCAAAATGACTACGAATACAATTAAAATAACTACGAATACAATTATTAAAATAGCTACAAATACAATTAAAATAACTACGAATACAGTTAAAATAACTACAAATACAATTATTAAAATAACTACGAATACAATTAAAATAACTACAAATACAATTAAAATAACTACGAATACAATTAAAATAACTACGAATACAATTATTAAAATAACTATGAATACAATTAAAATAACTACAAATACAATTAAAATAACTACAAATACAATTATTAAAATAACTACGAATACAGTTAAAATAACTACAAATACAATTATTAAAATAACTACAAATACAATTAAAATAACTACGAATACAGTTAAAATAACTACAAATACAATTATTAAAATAACTACGAATACAGTTAAAATAACTACAAATACAATTATTAAAATAACTACAAATACAATTAAAATAACTACGAATACAGTTAAAATAACTACAAATACAATTATTAAAATAACTACGAATACAATTAAAATAACTACAAATACAATTAAAATAACTACGAATACAATTAAGATAATTACGAATACAATTAAAATAACAACGAATACAATTAAAATAACTACAAATACAATTAAAATAACTACAAATACAATTATTAAAATAACTATGAATACAATTAAAATAACTATGAATACAATTAAAATAACTACGAATACAGTTAAAATAACTACAAATACAATTATTAAAATAACTACGAATACAATTAAAATAACTACAAATACAATTAAAATAACTACGAATACAATTAAAATAACTACGAATACAGTTAAAATAACTACAAATACAATTATTAAAATAACTACGAATACAGTTAAAATAACTACAAATACAATTATTAAAATAACTACAAATACAATTAAAATAACTACGAATACAGTTAAAATAACTACAAATACAATTATTAAAATAACTACGAATACAATTAAAATAACTACAAATACAATTAAAATAACTACGAATACAATTAAGATAATTACGAATACAATTAAAATAACAACGAATACAATTAAAATAACTACAAATACAATTAAAATAACTACAAATACAATTATTAAAATAACTATGAATACAATTAAAATAACTACGAATACAGTTAAAATAACTACAAATACAATTATTAAAATAACTACGAATACAATTAAAATAATTACAAATACAATTAAAATAACTACGAATATAATTAAAATAACAACGAATACAATTAAAATAACTACGAATACAATTAAAATAACTACAAATACAATTATTAAAATAACTACGAATACAATTAAAATAACTACAAATACAATTATTAAAATAACTACGAATACAGTTAAAATAATTACAAATACAATTAAAATAACTACAAATACAATTATTAAAATAACTATGAATACAATTAAAATAATTACAAATACAATTAAAATAACTACGAATACAATTAAAATAATTACGAATACAATTATTAAAATAACTACGAATACAATTAAAATAACTACAAATACAATTATTAAAATAACTACGAATACAGTTAAAATAATTACAAATACAATTAAAATAACTACAAATACAATTATTAAAATAACTATGAATACAATTAAAATAACTACGAATACAATTAAAATAACTACGAATATAATTAAAATAACAACGAATACAATTAAAATAACTACGAATACAATTAAAATAACTACGAATACAATTAAAATAACTACGAATACAATTAAGATAATTACGAATACAATTAAAATAACAACGAATACAATTAAAATAACTACAAATACAATTAAAATAACTACAAATACAATTATTAAAATAACTATGAATACAATTAAAATAATTACAAATACAATTAAAATAACTACGAATATAATTAAAATAACAACGAATACAATTAAAATAACTACGAATACAATTAAAATAACTACAAATACAATTAAAATAACTACAAATACAATTATTAAAATAACTATGAATACAATTAAAATAACTACGAATACAGTTAAAATAACTACAAATACAATTATTAAAATAACTATGAATACAATTAAAATAATTACAAATACAATTAAAATAACTACGAATATAATTAAAATAACAACGAATACAATTAAAATAACTACGAATACAATTAAAATAACTACGAATACAATTAAAATAACTACGAATACAATTAAGATAATTACGAATACAATTAAAATAACTACAAATACAATTATTAAAATAACTATGAATACAATTAAAATAACTACAAATACAATTAAAATAACTACAAATACAATTATTAAAATAACTATGAATACAATTAAAATAACTACGAATACAGTTAAAATAACTACAAATACAATTATTAAAATAACTACGAATACAATTAAAATAATTACAAATACAATTAAAATAACTACGAATATAATTAAAATAACAACGAATACAATTAAAATAACTACGAATACAATTAAAATAACTACAAATACAATTATTAAAATAACTACGAATACAATTAAAATAACTACAAATACAATTATTAAAATAACTACGAATACAGTTAAAATAACTACAAATACAATTATTAAAATAACTACGAATACAATTAAAATAATTACAAATACAATTAAAATAACTACGAATATAATTAAAATAACAACGAATACAATTAAAATAACTACGAATACAATTAAAATAACTACAAATACAATTATTAAAATAACTACGAATACAATTAAAATAACTACAAATACAATTATTAAAATAACTACGAATACAATTAAAATAATTACAAATACAATTAAAATAACTACGAATACAATTAAAATAAGAACGAATACAATTAAAATAACTACAAATACAATTATTAAAATAACTATGAATACAATTAAAATAACTACAAATACAATTATTAAAATAACTATGAATACAATTAAAATAACTACGAATACAATTAAAATAACTACAAATACAATTAAAATAACAACGAATACAATTAAAATAACTACAAATACAATTAAAATAAAATGACTACGAATACAATTATTAAAATAACTACAAATACAATTAAAATAAAATGACTACGAATACAATTATTAAAATAACTACAAATACAATTATTAAAACAACTACGAATACAATTAAAATAACTACAAATACAATTAAAATAACTACGAATACAATTAAAATAACTAGGAATACATTTATTAAAATAACTACAAATACAATTATTAAAATAACTATGAATACAATTATTAAAATGACTACGAATACAATTATTAAAATAACTACAAATACAATTATTAAAACAACTACGAATACAATTAAAATAAAATGACTACGAATACAATTATTAAAATAACTACAAATACAATTATTAAAACAACTACGAATACAATTAAAATAACTACGAATACAGTTAAAATAACTAGGAATACATTTATTAAAATAACTACAAATACAATTATTAAAATAACTATGAATACAATTATTAAAATGACTACGAATACAATTATTAAAATAACTACAAATACAATTATTAAAACAACTACGAATACAATTAAAATAACTACGAATACAGTTAAAATAACTACGAATACAGTTAAAATAACTAGGAATACATTTATTAAAATAACTACAAATACAATTATTAAAATAACTATGAATACAATTAAAATAACTACGAATACAGTTAAAATAACTACAAATACAATTATTAAAATAACTACGAATACAATTAAAATAATTACAAATACAATTATTAAAATGACTACGAATACAATTATTAAAATAACTACAAATACAATTATTAAAACAACTACGAATACAATTAAAATAACTACGAATACAATTAAAATAACTACAAATACAATTATTAAAATAACTACGAATACAATTAAAATAACTACAAATACAATTATTAAAATAACTACGAATACAATTAAAATAATTACAAATACAATTAAAATAACTACGAATACAATTAAAATAAGAACGAATACAATTAAAATAACTACGAATACAATTAAAATAACTACAAATACAATTATTAAAATAACTATGAATACAATTAAAATAACTACAAATACAATTATTAAAATAACTATGAATACAATTAAAATAACTACGAATACAATTAAAATAACTACAAATACAATTAAAATAACAACGAATACAATTAAAATAACTACAAATACAATTAAAATAAAATGACTACGAATACAATTATTAAAATAACTACAAATACAATTATTAAAACAACTACGAATACAATTAAAATAACTAGGAATACATTTATTAAAATAACTACAAATACAATTATTAAAATAACTATGAATACAATTATTAAAATGACTACGAATACAATTATTAAAATAACTACAAATACAATTATTAAAACAACTACGAATACAATTAAAATAAAATGACTACGAATACAATTATTAAAATAACTACAAATACAATTATTAAAACAACTACGAATACAATTAAAATAACTACGAATACAGTTAAAATAACTAGGAATACATTTATTAAAATAACTACAAATACAATTATTAAAATAACTATGAATACAATTATTAAAATGACTACGAATACAATTATTAAAATAACTACAAATACAATTATTAAAACAACTACGAATACAATTAAAATAACTACGAATACAGTTAAAATAACTACGAATACAATTAAAATAAAATGACTACGAATACAATTATTAAAATAACTACAAATACAATTATTAAAACAACTACGAATACAATTAAAATAACTACGAATACAGTTAAAATAACTAGGAATACATTTATTAAAATAACTACAAATACAATTATTAAAATAACTATGAATACAATTATTAAAATGACTACGAATACAATTATTAAAATAACTACAAATACAATTATTAAAACAACTACGAATACAATTAAAATAACTACGAATACAGTTAAAATAACTAGGAATACAATCATTAAAATAACTACAAATACAATTAAAATAAAATGACTACGAATACAATTATTAAAATAACTACAAATACAATTATTAAAACAACTACAAATACAATTAAAATAACTACAAATACAATTAAAATAACTACGAATACAATTAAAATAACAACGAATACAATTAAAATAACTACGAATACAATTATTAAAATAACTACGAATACAGTTAAAATAACTACGAATACAATTAAAATAACTACAAATACAATTAAAATAAAATGACTACGAATACAATTATTAAAATAACTACAAATACAATTATTAAAACAACTACGAATACAATTAAAATAACTACAAATACAATTAAAATAACTACGAATACAATTAAAATAACAACGAATACAATTAAAATAACAACGAATACAATTAAAATAACTACAAATACAATTAAAATAACTAGGAATACAATTAAAATAACTACGAATACAATTAAAATAACTACGAATACAATTAAAATAACTACAAATACAATTATTAAAATAACTACGAATACAGTTAAAATAACTACAAATACAATTATTAAAATAACTACAAATACAATTAAAATAACTACGAATACAGTTAAAATAACTACAAATACAATTATTAAAATAACTACGAATACAATTAAAATAACTACAAATACAATTAAAATAACTACGAATACAATTAAGATAATTACGAATACAATTAAAATAACAACGAATACAATTAAAATAACTACAAATACAATTAAAATAACTACAAATACAATTATTAAAATAACTATGAATACAATTAAAATAACTACGAATACAGTTAAAATAACTACAAATACAATTATTAAAATAACTACGAATACAATTAAAATAATTACAAATACAATTAAAATAACTACGAATATAATTAAAATAACAACGAATACAATTAAAATAACTACGAATACAATTAAAATAACTACAAATACAATTATTAAAATAACTACGAATACAATTAAAATAACTACAAATACAATTATTAAAATAACTACGAATACAATTAAAATAATTACAAATACAATTAAAATAACTACGAATACAATTAAAATAAGAACGAATACAATTAAAATAACTACGAATACAATTAAAATAACTACAAATACAATTATTAAAATAACTATGAATACAATTAAAATAACTACAAATACAATTATTAAAATAACTATGAATACAATTAAAATAACTACGAATACAATTAAAATAACTACGAATACAATTAAAATAAAATGACTACGAATACAATTATTAAAATAACTACAAATACAATTATTAAAACAACTACGAATACAATTAAAATAACTACGAATACAGTTAAAATAACTAGGAATACATTTATTAAAATAACTACAAATACAATTATTAAAATAACTATGAATACAATTATTAAAATGACTACGAATACAATTATTAAAATAACTACAAATACAATTATTAAAACAACTACGAATACAATTAAAATAACTACGAATACAGTTAAAATAACTAGGAATACAATTATTAAAATAACTACAAATACAATTAAATTAAAATAACTACAAATACAATTAAAATAACTACAAATACAATTATTAAAATAACTATGAATACAATTAAAATAACTACGAATACAGTTAAAATAACTACAAATACAATTATTAAAATAACTACGAATACAATTAAAATAACTACAAATACAATTAAAATAACTACGAATACAATTAAAATAACTACGAATACAGTTAAAATAACTACAAATACAATTATTAAAATAACTACGAATACAGTTAAAATAACTACAAATACAATTATTAAAATAACTACAAATACAATTAAAATAACTACGAATACAGTTAAAATAACTACAAATACAATTATTAAAATAACTACGAATACAATTAAAATAACTACAAATACAATTAAAATAACTACGAATACAATTAAGATAATTACGAATACAATTAAAATAACAACGAATACAATTAAAATAACTACAAATACAATTAAAATAACTACAAATACAATTATTAAAATAACTATGAATACAATTAAAATAACTACGAATACAGTTAAAATAACTACAAATACAATTATTAAAATAACTACGAATACAATTAAAATAATTACAAATACAATTAAAATAACTACGAATATAATTAAAATAACAACGAATACAATTAAAATAACTACGAATACAATTAAAATAACTACAAATACAATTATTAAAATAACTACGAATACAATTAAAATAACTACAAATACAATTATTAAAATAACTACGAATACAATTAAAATAATTACAAATACAATTAAAATAACTACGAATACAATTAAAATAAGAACGAATACAATTAAAATAACTACGAATACAATTAAAATAACTACAAATACAATTATTAAAATAACTATGAATACAATTAAAATAACTACAAATACAATTATTAAAATAACTATGAATACAATTAAAATAACTACGAATACAATTAAAATAACTACGAATACAATTAAAATAAAATGACTACGAATACAATTATTAAAATAACTACAAATACAATTATTAAAACAACTACGAATACAATTAAAATAACTACGAATACAGTTAAAATAACTAGGAATACATTTATTAAAATAACTACAAATACAATTATTAAAATAACTATGAATACAATTATTAAAATGACTACGAATACAATTATTAAAATAACTACAAATACAATTATTAAAACAACTACGAATACAATTAAAATAACTACGAATACAGTTAAAATAACTAGGAATACAATTATTAAAATAACTACAAATACAATTAAAATAAAATGACTACGAATACAATTATTAAAATAACTACAAATACAATTATTAAAACAACTACGAATACAATTAAAATAACTACAAATACAATTAAAATAACTAGGAATACAATTAAAATAACTATGAATACAATTAAAATAACTACGAATACAATTAAAATAACTACGAATACAGTTAAAATAACTAGGAATACAATTATTAAAATAACTACAAATACAATTATTAAAATAACTATGAATACAATTAAAATCACTACGAATAGAATTATTAAAATAACTATGAATACAATTAAAATAACTACGAATACAATTAAAATAACTACGAATACAATTAAAATAACTACAAATACAATTATTAAAATAACTTCGAATACAATTAAAATAACTACAAATACAATTATTAAAATGACTACAAATACAATTATCAAAATGACTACGAATACAATTAAAATAACTATGAATACAATTAAAATAACTACGAATACAATTAAAATAACTACGAATACAATTGTGAGTGGATTCAATTCCGATACATTACCCACCAGAGAATGGGACCAGTGGAATTTTACTAATATAGTTGGGGATACGAGATTACCAATAATAATCTCGCCTCATAACCAACTTGAGGGGGGGGGCGACACAAGCCCTAAAGCCACAGAGAGAGGTGAGAGGTCAAACCACCTCAGAGGGAGAACACAGCTAGTAGAAGCTAGCAGCAATGGGGAAACACTCACAGGGAGTGCCAAAGTGACAATTAGTATATTAGCCAATAGTGGGGAGGGAAGCACGTGATTAGAGATAGGAAAGCATCCACTGGGTACAGAGGGCCAAGTACAATAAGAGGTGAAACCAATACCTGTGTGTATCAATCATATATTATTCTGCATTACTGATTTACCGGTCAGTTCATTAGTTATACAGTTGCAGACCGGTCATAGTTTATGACCGTCACCGATACCAACATTAACAATTTAATATCTGTGTATTCTCTGCTGTCATTCTATGTCGTGATATTCTTCAATGATTTACTGATTGTGCTATTATCGTTCGGAGTATAAATATTGTGAATCAGAAACTCTATTATTTTTCCCCGATGGCCTTCGGCCAAACTGACCCAGTGCAACTGCCCAGCAGAATGGTGACACGTACAAATCTAACCCGGTCGGGATCTTAGGATCCCGTCACAGTCATAAACTGCCAGCCTAACAACTAAACTGTGACTGCAAGAAACATGGCGGAAGAAGGGACGCCCCGATTATCAGAAGGAGAGAGAACGCCGCCGCGGACCCCGGGTGATAGCAACCAAACGATCCGTGAGGCCGCGACGCGACGGTATCGGCCTGCCAAGCCGGATTCGCCAACGAGAGACGATCCGATAGGCCAAGCGGAGGGTGGCCGTCAAACTACGAAGGAGAGAGGGAGACAAGTCGACACGCGACGACGACGGCGGTCGGGGTACCGAAGTCACCGGCCATAGAGGAGAGGAGAGGCCAGGAGAAAGGTAGACCAGCCTAAACTATACCTGAGGCTAGGTGAGTCGAATAAACATTTTCATTATTTAATCCGTTTTGGACAGGGAGAACTGGCGAGTGAGAGAGCGAGGGGGGTCGCCACGGAACTGTTTGAATTGTGGCGGTCCGTGGTAATGGAGCCAGACGTAGTGTACATAGGGCCGGAAGAGTCAGATCCCTAGAAGAGAGAATTGGAGGAAAGATAGGAGCCAAAGACAGGAAGACCTACAGGAGGGCTGTGGGAAAGTGTTGCCTATTGGAAGGCTCACCTTAGAGTTTAGTTGTCCAATATGTTGGACTGAGGGGGTGGGAATGAGGGCGAGACGCCCTTCCCACTCATAAAATATACAAAAAAAATAAATAATAAGCAAATAATAAAATAAGAAGTGAGATAGTAGAAAGTAATAGTAGTAGATAGTACGTAGCACTAAGTAGTAGTAGTAGGGAGTGTGGTATATTGACATGCCATGAGAATAGTAGCAGGGTACATAGTACCGTAAGAGAGTTAGAAGTTAGAGAATAGGGAGTGTGGTATAGAGACATACCACGAGAGTAGTAGCAGGGTACATAGTACCATAAGAGAGTTAGAAGTTAGAGAATAGGGAGTGTGGTATAGAGACATACCACGAGAGTAGTAGCAGGGTACATAGTACCGTAAGAGAGTTAGAAGTTAGAGAATAGGGAGTATGGTATATAAAGACATACCACAAGAGTAGTAGCAGGGTACATTGTACCGTAAGATAGTTAGAAGTTAGAGAATAGGGAGTGTGGTATATAGAGACATACCTCGAGAGTAGTAGCAGGGTACATAGTACCGTAAGAGAGTTAGAAGTTAGAGAATAGGGAGTGTGGTATAGAGACATACCACGAGAGTAGTAGCAGGGTACATAGTACCGTAAGAGAGTTAGAAGTTAGAGAATAGGGAGTGTGGTATATAGAGACATACCACAAGAGTAGTAGCAGGGTACATAGTACCGTAAGATAGTTAGAAGTTAGAGAATAGGGAGTGTGGTATATAGAGACATACCACGAGAGTAGTAGCAGGGTACATAGTACTGTAAGAGAGTTAGAAGTTAGAGAATAGGGAGTGTGGTATAGAGGCATACCACGAGAGTAGTAGCAGGGTACATAGTACCGTAAGAGAGTTAGAAGTTAGAGAATAGGGAGTGTGGTATATAGAGACATACCACGAGAGTAGTAGCAGGGTACATAGTACCGTAAGAGAGTTAGAAGTTAGAGAATAGGGAGTGTGGTATAGAGACATACCACGAGAGTAGTAGCAGGGTACATAGTACCGTAAGAGGTATAAGTTAGAGAATAGGGAGTGTGGTATAGAGACATACCACGAGAGTAGTAGCAGGGTACATAGTACCGTAAGAGGTAGAAGTTAGAGAATAGGGAGTGTGGTATATAGACATACCACGAGAGTAGTAGCAGGGTACACAGTACCGTGAGAGTTAAGTTAGAGATTAGGGAGAGTGGTATATAGACATACCACGAGAGTAGTAGTAGGGTACATAGTACCGAGAGTGTTAGAAGTTGTGGGCACTGAGGGCGCCACGTAGTAAGAGAGTAGAGGGTATGGTATATAGGTATACCATAAGAGTAGTAGCAGGGTACGTAGTACCATAGAGGCTGTGGACATTGAGAGTGCCACGAAAGAGAGATGGGGGCACGTGGGTACAACAGGATAGACCGTGTAGGCCGCACTAGACAGACTACTGTACTGCACAGCCCATAGTGTAAGTTTAGGATGTTTGTTACAGGGCCAGGAAGTTACCTGGTACAAAGCTAGCACAGTAGAGAATAGCTAGTTTTCCCTGTATACAAACTACAGGGGTTATCTAGGTAAAATAACCTGCCATAACCGATAATAGCACACTAAGAGAGAATAAAATAGTATTAGGAGCAAAATTTAATAAATTATGGTAACAGTAGGCAAAGGATTCTAGAATCATAATTAAAGTAACGGACAGATTTGAAAATTTAGGAAAATTGGCACTTTGGGGGACATATACTTAAAATTATACCATAAAATAGGGTTTCTAGGACATAGGCCATTACTGAACAAATACAGACCATCTTATTAGACGTCACTCATCTAATTGAGCCTTGGTAAGGCACCACGAATAAGGTGAGCGCACGACCAAGTTCGTGATGGCAGAGAGACAAGTTAAGAAGAGAAAGACGGAGAGGAGTGGAAAGGAGATACTAGTGGACTTCACGCAAAGGCATCCAGAGGAAAAGACGAGGGGATACAAGCCGCTACCGAAGGGTCACAAAGCGTGAGCGCTGCAGGACCACTTTAGGGAGATGCACGAGAGACGACTGGTCGGGACCTATGGGATGCCGTCATTGGACAACGCGATCCTCGAGCATTTTCGCTACGTAGTGAAGGGAGACGAAGCAGAGTACGGGACACCGAAGTATCCGAGGGAACCACCGAGAAAGGAGTATAGTAGGTTCGTAGAGTCTGTGAGTAGGGGTGGATACATGGTCCTAGACGATGAAGGGACTGTGGAGGACGATGAGGGATCGAGAAGAGGGTCGGCGGGATCGGCTAGAACCATACTACTGCATTTGGCTGCGCCAAATGGAGACATCTTTCTATTTGATCAAGGAACCTACGGGAAGAAGAGCGGGCCGAAGTTAAACCGGTTGCCGAGGGCGGTGCAGGACCTAGAGAGAGAGAAGACTACAGTGAAGGTGGGGTCGGCGATCCGTGACGACGCGGAGAGGATCGTCGGACTGGAGACCCCCAACCTCCTGGACATGCAAGCGGTCTATACGGCCATGACGGGGCCAGACGGGTTGGGATTGGTAGAGAACACAGGACATTGCGGAGCAGTGGCGATGGGTCAGCTCATGGGGCTCGTCTGCCACAAGCCGATGGACTGGGGTAAGTTCCGGGAGGAGTACGGAGCGGAACTGGCGAACTCGCTGAAATGGGGAGCAAGGCCAGGGAAACAGGAGGTGTATCAGTTCCGAAGGGGAGCGATAAAGATATATCAGAAGAGATATATCCTACAGGAGGATTGGATAATGATGAGTTTACTAAACCTATTCATGGCCGTGGTTATCGGAAGAGAGCCAACAGCGTTTCTGCTATCAGGAGCACCTCTAAACTACAGAAGAGCCTTTAAGGTGGCCTTCGAAGTTCTGGTAGACCACCCGGGGCTGAAGGGCGAGTCGGTGTACTACGATAGCCGGCACCTAGTAGTCAGGTATACACCATACAAGAGGTGGGAGAAGCTGGAAGCGGATAGAGTCGAGGAGAAGAGGCTGGAAGAAATCACCAGGCGAGAAAGGCGGGAAGCAGACGAGAGAGAGGCGGACATAAGGGGAGAGGACTACGGGTTCGAAGACCAGGACTTGGACGAGCTAAGGTGGGGATCAGGGAGCTCGGGCGAGTTTCTGGGGGAGGAACTGGGATGGACGGAGGGATCGCCGAAACAGTCAACATCGGGAATGCAAGTGATGCCCATACCAGGGGGCTCTGAGGGCGATTTTGCAAGGAAGAGACCGAGGGAGCAGGAAGGGTGGAAAGTTACGGGTGGAAACCAAGGCAGAAAGGGGCACAGTGGATCTACCGGGCAACCGGGTCCGGATCCACTCCCAGCGAGGGAAGAAGATGACGACGATGTCGGGGAGATGCCGACTTCGCAAAGCTGTGCCCAACAAAAGTTTAATAATATATACCTTTTCAGTAAAATAATACTGATGTTCTTTATTTCATGGCCATGGGAGGGGCTAGAGCCCCCTCAGCCCCCCCCCCCCCCCCCCCCCCTCTGGATCCGCGCCTGATGATGATGGGGTGATGGTAACTCCACCTACTGGCTCCAGAAATAGAGGGAATCCTGCCAAGTACCTAACTGATCTAGACTTTGCTGATCACTTAGGAGTACTCTCAGAATCACTAGAGGGAGCCCAACGGCTCCTCAGCTCATTAGAACATGCTGCTTCTAGTGTTGGTCTTTTTATTAACCCCAGAAAGGCCAAAATTTTGACAGTTAACTTTGAAAGTTCTCAGCAAGTCTCTGATCGGATGAGCATAAGCTCAAAGGATGGTATGCTTGAGCATGTGGACGACTTCTGTTACCTGGGATCATGGATCCGGAAATCAGGTGAGGACCTTCGAATACGTAAGGGAAAGGCATGGGCAGCCTTGAATAGGCTTTCCAGGATTTGGAAGTCACATAGAATTACTACTAGGATCGGCATGCTGCATTGCAGCTGCATTTTTAAGAATGCTGTGCCGGCTTGTCAACAAAATTGCACCGCCACAACTCCCTATCACCCATGACATTTGCTAGATCATCCGCATCTTTAAGGCCAGTGTCCTTTAAGATGCGTCTCAAGAAAGTCATGGGCTGTCCACCATGCTTATTCACTCCATGAGGCTGCCAAAGTACAAGATTATGCACTGGCTGGTCCTCACGGCGAAAGCAATGTCCTGCAAAGCGGAGGCGATTTTGTTCTAGTGTCAAGCTTGGGGGAACCAATGAGACACCTCCAATGTTATATAGTGTCTGGTTGGAGATGTGTGCATTGTACTTGACACAATGAACCCGGCGTAGCATTCTTGTGAATGTGCCATCCAGAGATTTGGTGTCCTCAGCAGTTAGAGCCCAGCATGGACTCCCGTAGAGGAGTACTGGAACTACTGCTGCTCTAAATAATCGGACCTTAAGTTTCCGATTAATTCTCGGTGATTTCCAAATCCTGGAAAGCCTATTCAAGGCTGTCCATGCCTTTCCCTTACGTATTCGAAGGTCCTCACCTGACTTCCGGATCCATGATCCCAGGTAACAGAAGTCGTCCACATGCTCAAGCATACCATCCTTTGAGCTTATGCTCATCCGATCAGAGACCTGCTGAGGACTTTCAAAGTTAACGGTCAGAATTTTGGTCTTTCTGGAGTTAATAAAAAGACCAACACTAGAAGCAGCATGTTCTAATGAGCTGAGGAGCCGTTGGGCTCCCTCTAATGATTCTGAGAGTACTCCTAAGTCATCAGCAAAGTCTAGATCAGTTAGGTACTTGGCAGGATTTCCTCGACTTCTAGAGCCAGTAGGTGGAGTTATCATCACCCCATCATCATTATGATGATCTAAGGACATGCGTAGAACATAGTCAACCACAATAATGAACAAGAATGGTGCAAGTGTGTCTCCTTGGAGGACGCCCCATAACACTTCAAATGGTTCTGTGTCACCGTCAACAGTAGACACAAATGTTGTCGAACCATCGTATACTGATCTGATTGCTGCAATAATTTCATCAGGAATCCCATATAATGAAAGTATGCTGAACATACGTGAGCGAGAGACTGAATCAAAGGCCTTGAAGAAGTCAACAAAGATAACAGCCAGATGCCTGTCTTTCTTTTTTGATAATTCTTCAATTATCCTTCTAAGTGCCAAAATGGGCTCCATGGTCCCACGACCTTTACGGAACCCATTCTGATTTCCACGGAGCAGTCTTTCAATGGGATCCCTGATGCGATTTAATAGAATCCTATTGTATAGCTTTGCAGCAATCGAGATCAATGAGATTCCCCGAAAAGAACCATAGAGTGTTAGGTTGCCCTTCTTGGGAACTGGCACCAACTTATTTGTTTTCATTTCTTGTGGGACTCTTGTTGTTCGGTACATGTCTACTATGATGGGATAGATGAGCTTTAAACACTCAGGTATTTTAAAGACCTCAGGGGGAACTCCATCTACTCCACTGGCACGATTGGTCTTAATGCTCTTTGCAGCAGCCTTCACTTCTGCAAAGGAGATATCGCCAATGGGAATATCTGGGAGTACAGACTCAGACACTTTTACTTCTATAAAGTTATCAGGCAATACCCTGTCATTATTGAGGAGCTTTTCAAAGTGGGCTTTCCAACCATTGAGGCGATCGGCTGGTGATTCAGCCTTAACCTTGGTGGTTGGTTGGCTTTTCCGCCCAGTAAGCAGATTGATTGATTTCCATGCCTGGGATGATTGCCTGCTGTCGTCAGCATCATTGATGGCATCAACCTGTTGGTTTATTAGCTCCTGTAGATTAACAGAGTACTGCCTGTTCAGGGACCTAGATGCAGCCTTAACTGCATTCTTGGCCGCTGTAGTCTGTTTGAGTCGGGACTCTTTCTGCGCCTTATGAAGGTCATTTCGGCACTTCTGAATTTTGTTGTCAGTCCAGGGGGCCCTTTTCCTGTTTCGAGGGTATACAGGAACTGTTTCTGCAGCTGCTAACTTAACTGCTTCTGTAAAGGCAGTATAGCCCTCACAGTGATCTGCCGCCTCAGAGGCAAGAGCCTCATACCTGTTGCTCAGCTGTAGTGTGAAGCTGGATCTCACACTTGGCTGTTGCAACAGAGAGGACCAGTCATGCCGCGGCAAGGCAGATTTCGTTGTTCTGCTAGCACGTAGACTAAGTCTTACCTTGGCCACAATAAGGCGGTGATCACTGGAGAAGGGTCGAAGTGTAAATGCATTACAGTCTTGTATAGAGCTCCTGTATTTCCTACGAAACAGAATATGGTCTATCTGGGACTTGTGACCACTGGGTCCACTATGAGTCCATAGCTTTCCAGTTCGCTTCTTGAACTGGGTTCCAGCCGAAAACAATCCATTTCCAGAGATAAAATCCTGAAGATGGACAGAATTTCGGTTAACACTATTGCTATAGACCCAGGGCGATGTAGGTGATTGATGCAGACTTGCATTAAAGTCTCCCAGGAATGTTAAGAATGCATGCTGATCCACTCCATCAGTAGCTGCTTGTAGATTGTGGTAGAAATTTTCCACCTCCTCTACAGGGGCGACACTAGTTGGAGAGTAGCACACAATCAGAACCACCTTAGGAAACTTCTTAGCCAGTCTTCCAGAACATGAGAAGTGGCAACGGATGATGCGGTTAGAGATTTGGTCTATTTTGTCCAATGCTGCATGTGCAGTTGGATTCATCAATAGACCAATTCCACCATTGCCACTATCATCTGCTGACGCGAGGGCGAGTCGCCATCCGCCCCCCATGTCCTTAATCAGAACCTCATCAGTCTGTCCAGTCTGCATTCGGTGCTCTTGAACACCCACTGCGCTAAGAGAAAGCTTATCTGCCAAGGCAGTCAGCTCACCTTGTCGCATTGGGGACCCGAGTGTTAGGGTGTTTACTGAGGCTAGTCTAGTGACTTGCCTCAGATTCACCAATGGCTTTGTTGGTCGGGGTGGAACACACTACGACGTAATATATTCGAATATAGTTAAATAACTCTGGAAGCCCTGTGTTTTCTGAGTTGTAACACTGTGTACAAATTGGGAATAGTAACCCCAATTGTCTCACACTTTCTCAAGTCACTGGCACTGTCTCGTCGAAAGTTATAACCTTTTAACTGGTTCTGCAGGAAGTAACATGAAAAAACGCCGCTTATAGCCTAAAAACACACTACGACGTATTATATTCGAATATAGTTAAATAACTCTGGAAGCCCTGTGTTTTCTGAGTTGTAACACTGTGTACAAATTGGGAATAGTAACCCCAATTGTCTCACACTTTCTCAAGTCACTGGCACTGTCTCGTCGAAAGTTATAACCTTTTAACTGGTTCTGTAGGTAGTAACATGAAAAAACGCCGCTTATAGCCTAAAAACACACTACGACGTAATATATTCGAATATAGTTAAATAACTCTGGAAGCCCTGCGTTTTCTGAGTTGTAACACTGTGTACAAATTGGGAATAGTAACCCCAATTGTCTCTCACTTTCTCAAGTCACTGGCACTGTCTCGTCGAAAGTTATAACCTTTTAACTGGTTCTGTAGGAAGTAACATGAAAAAACGCCGCTTATAGCCTAAAAACACACTACGACGTAATATATTCGAATATAGTTAAATAACTCTGGAAGCCCTGTGTTTTCTGAGTTGTAACACTGTGTACAAATTGGGAATAGTAACCCCAATTGTCTCACACTTTCTCAAGTCACTGGCACTGTCTCGTCGAAAGTTATAACCTTTTAACTGGTTCTGCAGGAAGTAACATGAAAAAACGCCGCTTATAGCCTAAAAACACACTACGACGTATTATATTCGAATATAGTTAAATAACTCTGGAAGCCCTGTGTTTTCTGAGTTGTAACACTGTGTACAAATTGGTAATAGTAACCCCAATTGTCTCACACTTTCTCAAGTCACTGGCACTGTCTCGTCGAAAGTTATAACCTTTTAACTGGTTCTGTAGGAAGTAACATGAAAAAACGCCGCTTATAGCCTAAAAACACACTACGACGTAATAAATTCGAATATAGTTAAATAACTCTGGAAGCCCTGTGTTTTCTGAGTTGTAACACTGTGTACAAATTGGGAATAGTAACCCCAATTGTCTCACACTTTCTCAAGTCACTGGCACTGTCTCCTCGAAAGTTATAACCTTTTAACTGGTTCTGTAGGTAGTAACATGAAAAAACGCCGCTTATAGCCTAAAAACACACTACGACGTAATATATTCGAATATAGTTAAATAACTCTGGAAGCCCTGCGTTTTCTGAGTTGTAACACTGTGTACAAATTGGGAATAGTAACCCCAATTGTCTCACACTTTCTCAAGTCACTGGCACTGTCTCGTCGAAAGTTATAACCTTTTAACTGGTTCTGTAGGAAGTAACATGAAAAAACGCCGCTTATAGCCTAAAAACACACTACGACGTATTATATTCGAATATAGTTAAATAACTCTGGAAGCCCTGTGTTTTCTGAGTTGTAACACTGTGTACAAATTGGGAATAGTAACCCCAATTGTCTCACACTTTCTCAAGTCACTGGCACTGTCTCCTCGAAAGTTATAACCTTTTAACCTGTTCTGTCGGTAGTAACATGAAAAAACGCCGCTTATAGCCTAAAAACACACTACGACGTAATATATTCGAATATAGTTAAATAACTCTGGAAGCCCTGCGTTTTCTGAGTTGTAACACTGTGTACAAATTGGGAATAGTAACCCCAATTGTCTCACACTTTCTCAAGTCAATGGCACTGTCTCGTCGAAAGTTATAACCTTTTAACTGGTTCTGTAGGTAGTAACATGAAAAAACGCCGCTTATAGCCTAAAAACACACTACGACGTAATATATTCGAATATAGTTAAATAACTCTGGAAGCCCTGCGTTTTCTGAGTTGTAACACTGTGTACAAATTGGGAATAGTAACCCCAAATGTCTCACACTTTCTCAAGTCACTGGCACTGTCTCTTTGAAAGTTATAACCTTTTAACTGGTTCTGCAGGAAGTAACATGAAAAAACGCCGCTTATAGCCTAAAAACACACTACGACGTATTATATTCGAATATAGTTAAATAACTCTGGAAGCCCTGTGTTTTCTGAGTTGTAACACTGTGTACAAATTGGGAATAGTAACCCCAATTGTCTCACACTTTCTCAAGTCACTGGCACTGTCTCGTCGAAAGTTATAACCTTTTAACTGGTTCTGTAGGAAGTAACATGAAGAAACGCCGCTTATAGCCTAAAAACACACTACGACGTAATATATTCGAATATAGTTAAATAACTCTGGAAGCCCTGTGTTTTCTGAGTTGTAACACTGTGTACAAATTGGGAATAGTAACCCCAATTGTCTCACACTTTCTCAAGTCACTGGCACTGTCTCGTCGAAAGTTATAGCCTTTTAACTGGTTCTGCAGGAAGTAACATGAAAAAACGCCGCTTATAGCCTAAAAACACACTACGACGTATTATATTCGAATATTATAGTTAAATAACTCTGGAAGCCCTGCGTTTTCTGAGTTGTAACATACTGTAACACGGTACCGCTAATTTTGACATCGTTACATCTGAACATCTCTGTAATAATTTTAATTATTTAATATAAATGCTTGAAGATCATTACACAATTATGTGATTATGTCGCAAAGTTCCCAGCGATGTTGCGGCTGCGTGGTCGCATTATGCGGCCCCTCCACCAAGTGCCGGTGCGTCCGCGCGGGTAGTCCATGCACCGGGTGCAAACCATCGGACGACGGCCGGTGTGGGAACCCCAACAACTTGTCGGTTTCCACCGCGTTAACGAGCGAGGGAGAAGAATCGGACTCGGATTCGTTTGCGAGTGCGGACTCGTACACGAGGAGTGGCGTGGTCACCCAGATCCCGGTACTCCGCGCAGACGAAACCGACAGTGGTGCTGGAATGATGCCATCGAACTCCTCCTCGTTGGCTAACGATCCGGATCCCGCAGCAACTCCCTCTCCTCTACCATCGGAGCCATCGACGTCCAACCGACTGGAGGCTGCCTTCGATGGGCCGTGGCTTAATCCGGCCGGACCATCCTGCGTCGACTCGGGATGTGGGAACGGGAGGAGTTCCGTCAGCTCATAGCTGAGGCGGAGCGCTGCAGCGCGAGATTCGCCCGCTCCCTTCGCTCAGCCCCACCTAACATGGCCAGGACCTACAACCGGAAGATCCTGGCCGGTCAGAACCGGTCCGCGGTCCGCCTCGTAACGGACCGGGACAGCGGCGGAGTGCTGGACCCCGAGTCCCAGGCTGAGGGTCAGCCGGTCGGTGTAACGGTTCGCGACGTCCTCGCCGCGAAACACCCGGCTCAGCTGGACGTCTCGCCAGACGCATTCGACCCGTGCGACGAGTTGCCCCCCTTCGAAGCGGTGGACATTACGGGGCAACTCGTCTTGAAGGTATCGCGGTACCTTAGTGGTAGCGCCGGGCCCATTGGTGGTGACGCCGAACTGTGGAGTGCCCTCCTCACCCGCTACGAGGCGCACAGCTCCCGCCTCCGCGAGGCAGTCGCTGGGTTGGCTCGACGCCTCGCCAACTCGGTGGTCCCGTGGGGGGAAATCCGGGCGCTACGAGCGTGCCGCCTCGTCGCTATCGACAAGGAGCCTGGCGTCCGGCCGATCGGGATCGGTGAAGTTCTGTACCGGCTCACCACGAACTGCCTCACCTCGGCCACTAAAATGGACTTTATAACTGAGTGTGGGGCGGACCAGCTCTGTGCGGGAGTGAAGGCTGGGATTGAAGGCGCGGTCCACGCGATGTCGGCGATGTTTGAGCAACCCTCCACCGAGTGTATGCTCCTCGTTGACGCCGCAAATGCCTTCAACAGCCTGAGTCGCCCTGTGGCCTTGTGGAACGCGCGCGTTTACTGGCACCGGTGCTCCCGGTACCTGTATAACGCTTATAACGGCCACGCAGCCCTCTACCTACAGGGGTCTAGCAAACCACTGTGGAGTAGGGAGGGCTATACGCAGGGCGACCCGGCCGCCATGCTGGGCTACGGCTGTGGGACACTCCCCATGGTCCGCTCGCTGAGGGAAGTCGGATCGCTAACGCCCCCTAGCGATCCATCACCCTGCAACCTGCCACTCAGACTCAGTGATCCGCCACCCGGTGACCCGCCATCCAGCGATCCGCCACCCAGAGACCCGTCGTCTGGCGTCCCGCAATCCGGCGACCAGAAATCCAGAGATCCGTCGTCAGACGACCCGCATTCCGGCGAACTGCCACCGGGAGACCAGCCACCCTGCGACCCGCCACCCGGCGACACGCCACCCTTCGACCCGCTACTCGGCGACCCGCCACCCGGCCACCCGCCACCCGGCGACCCACCAGCTGTCGACCCGCCACCCTGCGACACGCCACCCATCGACCCGCCACCCGGCGACCCGCCATCCGGCGACACGCCACCCTGCGACCCGCCACTCAGACTCGGTGATCCGCCAACGAGGCACCCGCCACACAGAGACCCGCCACCCTGCGACCCACGACCCAGAGACCCACTATCCGCCGATACACCACCCAGAGACCCGCTACCCGTCAACACGCAACCCTGCTACCCACCACCCAGAGACCAGCCACCTGTAAGTACCACCTGCTGGCAAAAGCATTGTTGGTACGCTGATGACGCCTCGTCTGCGGGGTCCATCGCCGGAGTGTGGGAATGGTGGGAGGAGCTGCGCCACTGTGGACCCCGAATTGGCTACAAACCGGAACCCGCGAAGAGCTACCTTGTTGTGAAACCGGAGTACGCGAGGAGGGCGACGGAGGTGTTCGGGGATTCTGGAGTCCAGATCGTATCCGGCCACCGTTTCCTCGGTGGTTACGTGGGGGACTCCCAGGGACTGCGGGAGTTCATAGCGGAGAAAGTGGCGGGGTGGGTTGCGAGTATCGCCCAGCTCTCCGAGGTGGCTGTGGAGTACCCGCAGACCGCCCACACCGGTATGTCCCGCTGCATCCAGGCGGAGTGGGACTACCTGCTCCGGGTGGTGGAGACAAGGGACGAGGATCTGGCGCCAATCCGCCAGGAGCTGTTGCGGCGCTTCATCCCGGCCCTCTTTGGGACTTCCCCCGGATCTGTGGATGAGGAGCTCATCCTCCTTCCTGTCCGCCATGGTGGGATCGGGATCCGGGACCCCCTGATGCGGAGGGGTCACGCGAGGGAGGCGTCGCTATCTGGGACTGCTGGGGTGGTCGAGGCACTGATGACTGGTTGTCCCCTTAACGTCGCTGACCACTCCGCCTGCCTCGCCTCCGCGTTGGCTGCGAGTCGCGTCGCCCAGGACGCCGCCTATAAGGCAGCGATGGAGTCCGCCATCCAATCCGTCCCGGCCGAAAGGCGCCGTACTGTGGACCGTACGGTGTCCCACAAGACGGGTGGGTGGCTGTCGGCGCAGCCCTCCGTGGTCGATAACACCGACCTGGCCCCGGAGGTGTTCCGCGACAACCTCGCGCTGAGGTACGGCCTCACGCCGCCCGGCCTCCCGGCGAAGTGTGAGGGGTGTGGGGAGCCGTTTACGACAACCCACGCCCTGAACTGCAAGTCGGGTGGCCTGATTATAAAGCGGCACGATGAGGTCCGGGAGGTATTCGGGGACCTTATCGCCTCTGCCTTTGGTGGGTCGTGTGTGCAGCGTGAAGTCACGCTGTGCACCGGCTACCTGGACAGAAGGGGCCGCGAGGTGGGAGGAGTTAGGGCTGATCTCCTGGCGAGGGGAGTCTGGACCGAGCAGAGGGCGGCGTCTTTCGATATTGCGATCGTAAACGCCGACGCCCCCTCATATGCTCACCGGTCCTTGGACTCTGTCCTCGAGCAGAGAGTCCGAGCCAAGAAGGTGCACTATAGCGCGGTGTGCGAGGATAGAAGGTTCTCCTTCACCCCCCTTGTCGGAACCACCGATGGGGAGTGGTGCAAGGAGACTGATACCTTCATCAGCCACCTCGCTGAGACCCTTGTGGCTCGGCGGCAGGGGATGCGGGATCGTGGCCTAGCCTGCGTTCTCGGGGGAGTTCGGAGGCGGCTTCAGTTCGCACTCCTCCGCTCCAACTCCCTCTGTTTGCGTGGTGGCCGGCGTCCCTGGAGGGCGCTGGGCTTTGGGGATGGTGCGGGTCTGCGGGGGAATGACCTCGCAGACCATTATTGACCACGGTGCACCATTTTTAATTTTAATTGTATGTTAAACCTTATTGTCTTAATTGTATTGTCCTGATTGGTGGTGGGATGCTGGTGCAGTTTTATATTTAGTTTTATAGCAATTTCATTATTATTATTATTAATATAATATAATAATATATTAACCTTTGTCGTATATAACATATATAAAAAAAAAATATATAAAAAATAACAAAATAAAAAATGTAATAATAAAAAAAATATATATATATTTTATTTTTTTCATTTTTTTTAGAATTTTATTCTAAAATTCCTGTATTACATAAACAAACAATACTAATAAAACTTTCATGGCCTGATCAACTAAGCGTGGGTTCAATTCCAGGTTAATTCTCAAATCTATTCTCCAGAAAGAGATAATCTACCTCGTATACGAAAAATATACCAGGTTGATAAATTAGTTAGAGCGTTGGGTTGGTACTCTAAACCGATGGTCGTGAGTTCGATCCCTAGAAAATGAACAGCCGAGTTTTCGCTAAACTCCCTCCCTGCTGTAATGGGAACCAGACATATGCTGGGGAGTTAGTAGAGTTGGATAGTGCGAGTATCGAACTTTGGCAGTTATTGTGACGCCATCCCCGCCGTATAGGTAACAGCCAAGAGAGAGGAGCCTTCGGGTTGCCTCCTGTGTTTGATGTAAATGATGTTATTTTAAATTCATATTGTTATTATTTCAGACTATTTTCAGTTGTTAATTGCAAATTCATAGTGTGTAAGTGTAAGTAATGAAGTAATATTATAATTTCAACTAAATCTAAAAATTTAATAAGGGACAATATTTTTGGAAATATTGTCGTATGATATTTTCTGATAGAATATTGTACGTAACGGTTATAGATATAATTTATTGAAAATTATTATTTTTTTAATTGTGTTTGACATAGGGTCTATCAGTAGTTAACTAATGTTGCTAAGCAACTGTGTTTAATGTAAGGAATCATTTAGTTTAGGTTATTTGGTGCTTATTTGCCGTCATTCTGGTTTTGTTAATAAATTGTTCATAATAATGAAAATATCGTACAAAATATTAAATTTAATTTGCTGGAAAGCGGATTCCTATTCATCCGAAAAAAAATCAGATAGGTGAAACAATCTGTGGCGGTCACAATAGAAAGGGACCTATTTTGACATATACGAGACATGAGGGACTCAATCTGTTAGTATGAGTGAGATGACGTACGCAATCAGATCAGTATACGATGGTTCGACAACATTTGTGTCTACTGTTGATGGTGACACAGAACCATTTGAAGTGTTATGGGGCGTCCTCCAAGGAGACACACTTGCACCATTCTTGTTCATAATTGTGGTTGACTATGTTCTACGTATGTCCTTAGATCATCATAATGATGATGGGGTGATGATAACTCCACCTACTGGCTCCAGAAGTCGAGGAAATCCTGCCAAGTACCTAACTGATCTAGACTTTGCTGATGACTTAGGAGTACTCTCAGAATCACTAGAGGGAGCCCAACGGCTGCTCAGCTCAATAGAACAGGCTGCTTCTAGTGTTGGTCTTTTTATTAACTCCAGAAAGACCAACATTTTGACAGTTAACTTTGAAAGTCCTCAGCAAGTCTTTGAACGGATGAGCATAAGCTCAAAGGATGGTTTGCTTGAGCATTTGGACGACTTCTGTTACCTGGGATCATGGATCCGGAAGTCAGGTGAGGACCTTCGAATTCTTAAGGGAAAGGCGCGGGCAGCCTTGAATGGGCTTTCCAGGATTTGGAAGTCACATAGAATTAATCGGAAGCTTAAGTTCCTATTATTTAGAGTAGCAGTAGTTCCCGTATTCCTCTATGGGAGTCCATGCTGGGATCTAACTGCTGGGGACACCAAATCTCTGGATGGCACATTCACAAGAATGCTACGCCGGGTTCATTGTGTCAAGTACAATGAACACATCTCCAACCAGACACTATATAATATTGGAGGTGTTTCAATGGTTCCCCCAAGCTTGACACTAGAACAAAGCCACCTCCGCTTTGCAGGACATTGTTTTCGCCGTGAGGACCAGCCTGTGCACTATGTTGTGCTTTGGCAGAATAAGCATGGTGGACAGCCCATGACTTTCGTGAGACGCCTCCTAAAGTACACTGGTTTTGAAGATGCGGATAATCTCGCGAAAGTAGTCTTGCCTATTGTGGATTGCATGGTGGTGACAAAATGTTTTTGTTAAGCTGGCAAGGCATCTCAATGTGCGGTTTCAATGCAGCAGGCCGATTATAGTAGTAATAGTGTAGTACCTTTGAGATTGTAGAGTGAATCTGTTAGTACGAGTGAGATTGTAGACTTTTTTAACTAATAGTTTTAAAAGGTTACGCCTGTTTTTAATGCAGCAAGAAAAATATCCCAATAATTTATTATTATCTACATTTACATGGCTTGGACGTACTTGAATCATGGTGTCTCAAAAATGGAATGGACGTCAACTTAGTGAAAACTAAAATTGTAAAATTTAGAAAGGCAGGACGTTTGGCCGCTGCAGACAAATTTATATATGGCGGCAACGACATAACAATATGTAATGAATACGACTACCTGGGTGTTACACTACAGACCTCGCTAAGTTTCACGAAACATATTACCTCAAAAAAGAAAAAATCGTATAGTATTACGGGCTCTCTTAACAACCTCAGGCTTTTATCTGTTAACACTGGATTAAAACTTTTCAGGATGAAAATTGCCCCTATGGCTCTCTATGCCCTTCCTGTCTTCGCCCGCTTCCTAACCCTAGCAAACCTGAAAGAACTGGACCGCATCAAATCAACTTACATTTAACGGTTGCTCGGCCTTCATACCACGGCTTCATCGACTCTAGCTTTTCATCTCGTTGATGAACAATCTTTTATCGAAGACATAATTACGAAAACACCTCTGATATTTAACACCGAAGTTATTACGCAATACAATCATTACCGCCACAACCGTGAACTCAACTTTATCCAAGAAAATTACTCAAATGGCCCTGCTTTTGCTTCTTCTACCTGGAAACTATCTAAACAGCGCAATCGTCACGTATTAACAAGATTTACATCTCACGGTTTTCACCACAAAATTTACCAAACAAACCGGCCTTTCCACTCACTTTCAACAGACTGTATCTGCCTCTATTGCCATGGCAACTGTTGTGATCGCTACCACGCTTTGCACTGTGCATCTGCACCAACTCTGACCGAACTAGCCTCTAAATAAAACTCGGAACCTTTACTTTGCACTACGCTCCTTTAAATTTAATATTCTGGTGGCGGTTTGTGTGTATATTATTAATTATAATAGTTAATTCATAATTCTTCGTACAGTACCGGTGTCACAGGCGAAACTGCCACCCCCTCCGCGCGGAATCCCCCTCCAGCCCTTAGATAATTTCTGTAAGTCTACAGCAGGGGCATTCCGCGAAGGGGGGGGGGGGGGGGGGGGGGGGATTCGCCTGGGACACAGTACATCAGTAAGTAGTATAAATATTCATGACAAGGCAACGTACACAGGCTGACAGGTCTCACTGTACGTATACAGGCCCTGTATGGAATACTGACAAAAAGCGCGCCTCACGCGTTCTGGTTAAACGAAAATCGCGCCAGCCATGATATCCAATGCGCGCCAAGCCAACAATCGACAATGAAATTTTGCAGTAATTGCTGAATTGTAATAATTTATCAGTTTATAATGCTGTAGCCCTACAGTATTTTAACAATAAAATGCGAGCGTAGCGATCAAGGAAATTTTTAATAATAAGATAATTGTAGAAAGGTTTCCAACCCTTTCCCCGAGCTCATATAATAATAAATTAGTTGTTATAATTGAGTCATATAATCTGAGAACTGTCTGTCTATAACATCAATATTTAAACAATATCATAAGATCCAAATATAAACACCGACTGCGCTACCGGTACTACAAAGAATTAAGCCAACTATAAATCAAATACAAATAGGCATAGAGTCAATCTAGCAGTACAGTCTAGCCTATCAATAACTATATTATCACATCTCCCGGGGTAATAAAGGATCGACCCGATCTTAAAAATTACAATTACTTGCGAAATAATCAATTCAACATAACATAATATTTTCTTCTAAGGGCGCGATAATTTAAAAAAAATACTCAATTCAAAACCAAAAGAAAAAAAAACAATAACGCAATAACGATATTGAAACATCAGAAAAAATACTAGAAAAAAAAGGTTAAATAATCAATAAAAATATTTTTTTTTCAGATTACACATTCGGGACAAAACCAAAGGTCGGTGCTTGGTTCCTGAGTCAAACCCGCGCAATGAAAATGTAGCCATTGTAGGCAATTATCGCAGCCTACCATCGACGGCCCATCTTCAACCCAAGGAATTCCACATACTGGGCATAAGTAAATGTCCGTCTCAAGGTCATCAGATGAGTCATTGTCATTTTCCTTACCAGCTCGTTCTTTGTCAACATCACGACCAAGAACAGGTAAGTCACACCATGGGGTAACAGTTCCAATTGGTAATGATGGTAAATATGGGCCAACACGTAGTCTCACCTCATCTCTACTTACAGTTTTAGGTTTAAACTTTCCTGAATTTAATCCCACAATTGTTACATTTTTGTCATTCATGTCAATAACTCGGTAAGGCCCAATAAACTTTGGGCAAAGTTTACGATCAGTTCCAACTTTAACCGAGTGGTCTCTCAACCATACAGTATCTCCCTTGTGTACTGTAGTTGTTTGAACTTTTGTGTCAAAATTTCTCTTTTGCGTAGCTTGAGCAGCTGTAATGCAGCTGCGCGCCATTTTCCAAATATCATTCATATTTTCTCCAATATTTTTAATTCGGCTGTTAGAAGGAACCTTAATACCGTCAGATAATAATAAATTATCAATCGGCCGTCTCGCTTCAAAACCATGAAGCAAATAAAACGGTGTTTTATTTGTTGTAGATTGGACAGTTGAGTTATACGCAAATTGCGCTATTGTTAGTAAACTGTCCCAATTTCTAGATTTGTGATCAGTCAGGGTCCGCATTAATCGAATAGTCGTCTGTATCGTGCGTTCTGCCAAACCATCGGCTTGTGGGTGATAAGGAACAGTAAAAACTTTAAGTGTACGACATAATTTACAAATTGCATCAAATAACTTTGAACGTAAATTACGACCTTGGTCAGATAAAAGTAATTCAGGTGCACCGTACCGTAGCACAATTCGATATACAAAAGCTTCTGCTAAAACCTCTGCACTTCCATTTTTCAAAGCCACAAATTCAGCATATTTCGTAAGATAATCAACGAAAATCGCAATATATGTAAAATTATTTACAGTTGGAAGAAAAGGACCTAATAAGTCGACTGCCATTCTCTCAAATGGCCTTTCTACCGAAATACACTCCAAAGCATGTTTCGGTTTATAGTCACGTGTAGTAGCACAAATATCACAACCTCGATAAAATTTATTAATACTAGCGTACATTCCAGGCCAATAATAAAATTTAAGCATTGTTTGATACATTTTAGTTGTTGCAAAATGACCTGCGGATGACACGGAATGATACGCTTCCATTAATTTATTTCTAAATATTTCTGGAATTACTGTTAATAGTCGCACGTTCAACCCATCTTTCAAAATTAGTCTATAATACAAAATATCGTCATTCACTTCGTAATATTGGGATTGACATATAACTGCCTTAGCTAGTTTGTCATCCTTTGGTAAAATATTATCCCTAAGATATGAAATAATAGCACGTAACTTAGCATCTTGAAACTGTTTTACCGACATATCAACATTTAATCCTTTATGTTCTACGGTATCCGCTTCTACAGAACAAATATTGCAGTCAACAACAATAATTTCTGTATCTACTGTAGACAATTCACTATTCTTAATATGATTACATCTAGGCACCAATCGACTTAAAGCATCAGCATCTTTATGCTTATTTCCTGGTCTATAACTTATTTCACCATCAAATTGACTGAGCCACATGGCCCAACGAGCTAATCGCCCCTCTAATTGATCTGCTGTTAATAAATGTGTTAAAGCGGAATGATCGGTATACACCAGAAAATGTCTACCATACAAATACGGTTTAAAATGACGTATCGACCAAACTACAGCTAAACATTCTAAATCCGAAATACTGTAATTATTTTCACTACCATGTAGAGCACGAGACGCATAAGAAATTGGTTGGGGTTTATTATTATCATTATTTTGTACTAAAACAGCACCCAAACCAGAACGAGAAGCATCACAATGAATATGAAATTCACAATCGAAGTTAGGATGAGCTAAGCATGGTGGGTTTGTTAAGGCATTCTTAATGTCATCCATGGCGGCTTGTTGCTCGGCACCCCAAACAAATTTAACGTCATTCTTGACTAAATTAGTCAAAGCACGCATTCTATGTGCACATTGAGGAATGTAAACCCTATAATATGATGCTAAACCTGTAAACATCTTTATTTCTTTCTTATTTTTCAGCGGTTCAATGGCTAGTAGCTTAGCTACTTTTTCTGGATCTGGATATCTACCATGAATATCTACAACATGGCCTAAGTATAATATACGTGAAACACAAAATTTACACTTTGATAGTTTAAGTTTAACACCGGCTTGTTCTAAAGCACTTAAAACTTGTTCTAAACGAATGAGATGATCTGAAAAATTGATTGAAAATACCAAAATATCGTCCAAATACACTAAACAAGTACAATATTGCAACCCAGATAAGGCAACATCAGAAATCCGCTGCCATGTTCCAGGTGCGTTAGTTAACCCAAAAGGCATCCGTTTGAATTGATACGAACCCAAGTGCGTTGTGAACGACGTTTTGCATCGGTCCTCTGGCGCCAGATCGACTGACCAAAATGCGGAATAGGCATCGAGTATAGTAAAGTAATACTGCTTATCGCCTTTAGATGGCGCTCCCAAACAGTCAATAAGTTGTTGGATTGGAGGAAGCGGATATGCATCCTTTCGCGTTATAGCGTTTAACTTCCGATAGTCAACGCAAAATCGTAAGGCACCACCCTTCTTTAATGCAAAGACTGGGCGGAATTGCCACGGGCTGTTCGACGGTTCAATTACATCTTTCTTTAACATCGAGTTAACGTGTTCCTCCACAGTAGGCCATTGGGACCGCGGTATACGCCCCCCTTTAACACGAATTGGTTCAGCATCGCCCGTATTGATTTTATGCTGAACTCCTTTAATGTGTCCAAGATCTGTTTCACCTTTGGAGAAAACCTCCTTGTGTTTATATGCCACATTCACTACTTCTTCCATCTCATCTTCCGATAAATTCGATTCATCTCCAAAGTTTATTTTCGAATGCAAATCTTCCTTTGTCCATTGTTTTTCAATTTTGGGTTCACTGAATAGCGGGAACATGTTGTCATTCCCATCATCGTCATTTAATGTTTTTTCAGAGTTTATATATATACACGACGCTGTACCAAGTTTTGTACGTGGATTAATAGTAATGGGGACATTCATTGTATTCATTACTTGAACTGGAATACGATTTTCTTTATCAGGATCTGCAATAGATTCTGCAGCATGTATATAATGTCGCTTAGTCAACTTCTCTGCTTGGGTAAACAACATGGTATCTCCTCTGCCTACGACTCGATTATCAATGTGTCCAGTTATTATTCTTCGGCTACGTGCGGGAATACACTCAATTCTGTTACACCAGACTGTAGATAACATTCCACCATTTTTACAATCCATCGGACGTTTTATGACCTTAGTATCTAATATTTCTCCATTTAATTCAACTTGAAAGCCGCCATTTGAAAGATCTATCTTACATCCAAATGCCGATAATATATCTAAACCTATTAATATATCGCTGTGACAAGTACGAACAACAAAGAACTCAACATTATGCTCTGAGCTACCTAGCTGTATGTTAACCTCAACAACACCCATTATCGCCATAACATGATCTGAAGCTGAAAATGTTTCAAATGGAGCTGGTCGAAGTTTATATTTCGTATTAGTGGTACGCTGTAAACCTTCTAGAACAGACTCCGAAATACAAGAAAGTTCACTCCCAGAATCGACAAGTGCCTCTTCATAAATAGTTCCTTCTATGACTGCCTTTACTAAACCTCGACGCAAACACTGTCCGTTCCACTTCCCTCTACTTTGAATACTACTAGGTTGAGCAGCTGTACGTGTACAGCCCTCACTAACTGCATTGGAATGAGTTGCATTTACATTGACCAGATTAGTATAATCACTATTCACATTTGAATCATGTTTATAATCTTCTTCTATGAGATTTATCCGATCACAACCTACTTGTATAAGATCGCATGATGATGATGAAGGCTCGAAAAGTTGCTTATTACCGGTACTATTAGTATTACTACTGCCTTTAAATTTTACCGTCTTCTCGGGGTAATAGTTAGAACTATTTCCAGCAGTGTCATTAAATTTATTATTATTCCTAGCATAGCAATATCGAGCAATATGACCTGGTGTTTTACAATTATAACACACAGGTGGAAACTTACAATTCATTGCCATATGGCCTAAAATGCCACAATTATAACAAGGAGAATTACCCTTGTCATGCATTTGAGGAGAATATCTACCTGGACTGCGATTACCATTATAACGTATGTCACTTGGCTTGGACTGTCGCAATCTATAATTTGAAGATAAGGAAGAAACTGAAGCATCTGTCAACGAAGATACAGGATGCTCCAAGTCTAATGCATAGGCCTGTTGAAATGTCTCCTTCCAAGAGGAATTTTGATTTAATCGACGCCAACCTTGAAGCTTCCCGCTGATACCTGGGCGAATATTGGCAGATGCAGTAGGTCAGTACTGCAGTACCGTACTGAGCTACTTCTGAAACTGACTACTACTGTACTAAACACTTTTTACTGCTGAATATTTTAAGACTTATATGATATTCGAGAAATTCCGCAACGATAAACACAACGCTGCAACGGATGCAACCTACAATCTGATAATCTGACAATGACGCCCCCTAACAATAAAGTAAAGGCGAAAAAAAATATGGCGTCATCGCGAAGATCTGAGATACCGGTACCGGACATGTCAAAGATGATTAGTTGCGACATATGTTCGGGTTTCTTTCTGGATGAAGCAACATACGAAAGCCACAATACTCACTGTCAGGGTTCAACCTTCGTAGAACCTCCCAGCACCTGCAGCCACTGCAACAAATCTGTATCCGGCAACAATTGTTTAGGCTGCGAAATTTGTGGATCGTGGATCCATGCTGCTTGCCTCAAACTATCAAATGCTGAAATACAAATCCTAGCCAAATGCAAGAACTGTAAAATCGTATGTTCTCCCTGCGAGTCTAAAGGAAAACTATCGATAGAGGACGGCACCAGCCCCGGTCCTAAACAACTAGAGTCCATGATATCTAACCTGAAATCTTCTCTAAAAGGCGACTTCGATTTACTTAACAGTGAATTGATATCTCTTCGAAACAACAACAGTAGTTCCAACCATTGGACGACAGTCGACGGAAAGAAAAAGAACAGCAATAACAGAGTCAACCAGCAGCATCAACCTCTGACGCTTGATGATGTCTCCCGAGAGGTGGGCGAACAGAAAAAGCGGCAGAACAACTTAGTTATTCGAGGGTTTGCTCTACCCGAAGAATCTTCTGAGGATGTTCAATGCTTGACAACGTTCCTTCAGGATAACTTCGTAGTGGCTGCACCACTGAAAAAAGTACTCTACAGACGCCCAGCAAGAACGGTCGACGGTGTCGACAAATGTTCCACTGTAATTGTGGAGCTCTCCTCTCTCGAGATCAAGTCCACAATTCTCCGGAAAAAGTCAACACTGAAAGACTTGGCTTCTGGCATATATATCTCTCAGGACCTCACCCCCCTTCAATCAGAGCAAGCCTATCTACGGCGGAAATCGATCCGTGAGAATAGGAGACAAAGTACTTCCAACGAACCCCGGCGTTCTACCACCCGCCCAGCACAGAATGACACTGACACAGCTTCTGCTTCTGGTACAAATTCTGTACCGGTGCAGGGAAACCAGTAAAGGGAGGTCATCGCCAACCAGCTAACATAACACATGATCAATATTTGAACTGCTGTTGCTTAAATGCCCAGTCTACTAAGAATAAACTGCCTGATCTCGACGAATTCCTTAGTTCGCGCAGTATCGACGTCCTCGCGGTTACGGAAACCTGGCTAACTGATGCCGTAAACGACTCTGAGATTCAGAGTGATCCAAAGTATAAGGTAATCAGAAACGATCGTTCCTCTAAAATCGGCGGCGGTGTTCTTCTGTTGATTAGCGACAAACTGAAATACGCGCGTGTCGAACTCCTAGATCCCGAATCAGAAATAGAATTTGTTGCTGTTGACATCCTCGGTGTCAACAAATCCCGGTTTATCTGTGCATATCGACCGCCATCACGACAACACAATTCTGCGTATGAAAGTAAACTTTGCGACACCCTCCAAACCCTTTGTGACGTCCCCTACCCATGCATTGTAACTGGAGACTTCAATCTCCCGAGTTGGAACTGGAAAGACCTCAGTCACCCAGATTCAGATCTCTACAATGGATTCGAGACTTTCATCCTTGAAGCGAGTTTAAACCAGGTCCAGTTTGAACCAACCAGAGGTGCAAATGTTCTCGACTTAGTGTTTACATCCGATGAAGAGTTTGTATCAAATGTCACAGTAGATTTACCCTTCTCTACCAGCGATCATTCCATCGTTCTTTTCAATATCATTTACCCAAATTGTAGTTCTGGAAACATGGATGACCCACCAGGATTCTACGACTTTAGCAATGGCGACTACATAGGTTTTAATGATTATCTAAGGGAAATAGATTGGAGAGCTATTTATGGTCCATGCATTTCGGTCAACGATTTTTATAATTGTTTTAGCAAACAGCTAAAGGATGGCATCGATCGGTTTATTCCTTTCAAGGTTTTTACTCGCAAAAGAAAGAAAACGTATCCAAGTTATGTCAGAAAGCTCCAGAAAACAAAACTGCTACTTTGGCGGCGGCGCAGTAATCCCGGTGGCCTGGAAGCCTACAGACGATCGGCGAAACAGGCGTCTCAGTCAGTGTACCGGGCAACGTGCGAGAAAGAATCGAAACTCTTAAACTCCGGCGACTCGAACGCGATCTTCAAATATATTAACTCTAAACGGAAGAAAGCCTCTGGGATCGGCCCTTTGAAGTATCAAGGAGATACGATAGTCGATAATGAAACAAAAGCCGAGATTTTCGCCAAAGTTCTTTCGGAAAACTTCTCGGAAGACAACGGCACAATCCCGACATTCCTTCGCAAAGTTCCAGACAACATCGGACTGTCATCGGTCGATCTGAGCCCCATTAGGGTTCTAACTATATTACGCCAACTGCAGTCGAAGAAAAGTAGATCACCGGATGGTCTGCCGTCCATTATCTTTGTTAAATTGGCGTGCGCCCTCGCCTCGCCTCTGTCTGTGATATTTAACGTCTCTCTTTCAACCCACACCCTACCGGACATCTGGTTGACCGCAGACATTATTCCACTGTTCAAGAAGGGGAACCCTGCAGACCCGTACAATTATAGACCCATCAGTCTCACCTGTATATCTTGTAAAATTATGGAACGGTGCATAAAAAATGCTATTATTAATTATTTGTCAAGCCATGGAATTATTTCCAAGGCACAGCATGGTTTCCTTCAGCGTAAATCAACCTGTACTCAGTTATTGGACTGCATTACAGATTGGTACAAATTAGTTGACCGTAAATATAATATTGATATTATTTATATTGATTACGCCAAAGCGTTCGATTCGGTAGTCACTTCGAAATTGTTTGCTAAATTAGAAAGTTACGGCTTTACAGGTGATTTATTGTTATGGCTTAAAGCATTTTTAACAAATAGAAAGCATCGTATTTTAATCGGTAACACTTTTTCAGATTATTGTGCTGTTTTATCAGGTACAGTCCAGGGGAGTGTTTTAGGTCCTGTTCTTTTTTTACTATTTATAAACGACTTACCTGAATTGCTTTCACCTATTGATGTTAAACTTTTTGCTGATGATGTTAAACTCTACGCACCCACCACCGAATGTGACTCTTTAGCCAACGCCCTCAAATTGTTAGAGACATGGGCAAATGAGTGGCAGCTAGACGTTGCAGCTCATAAATGCACTGTTATACATGTTGGCGCATCGAACAGTAATTTTAATTATATTTTAAACGGTAATGTAATTAAGTGCGAAGATTTCTGCAAAGACCTTGGTATTATTGTTAGTGCTGATTTGAAGTTTAATAATTATTGTAAGCAGCAAGTTGCTAAAGCTTATAGGATAATAAATATGATATTTCGTAACATTAAATCGTGTAATAAATCGGCACTTTTAACGGCCTACAAGTCTATTGTTAGACCGGTTTTAGAGTACTGTACCCCTGTTTGGTCGCCCTTCACTAAGTATGGTATAAATTTAGTCGAACGAGTTCAACACTATTTTACACGCAGATTGTATCGTCGGTGCAAATTAACTTATGTTTCATATTGTGACCGTCTAACCTGCCTGTCTCTACAACCCTTGGAGGTTAGGAGAATTATTTTCGACTTGAAAATGGTGTACCGTATTTTTCACGGCCTTGTTGACCTTACGTTTAGTAACTACTTTTCACGTGCGCCAGTAAGAGGGCTACGTGGACACAGCTATAAACTTCATATTCCGTATTGCAGACTACAACTTTGTAAGAACTCTTTTAACTACCGCACTGTTCCATTCTGGAATTCTTTATCGCAAGATATTGTTGATGCTAAAAACCTACGAATTTTTTCTCGTAAATTATTAACGTTCGATTTCAAGTCACACTGTTCGGTCGACCATTGGTGCAAATAGCCGTTCAACTTTTTACTTATTTATATTATTTTTTAAACTATTTTTTTTTAAGGTTTTGTATCCGTTGTGTGATTGTGTTTGTTATTTTTATTTCATTCCTACCTATTTTATTAAGTAATAACCAATGAAATTATTTTTATCACAATATTTATCACTATACTCTGTATGTACACATATATTTACACTTAATTTCTCTTCTTTTAAATCATTTAAATCGCCCCTTTAAGTGCCTCGAGCCTGGGCGGCGATCTCCCTCGAAAAATTGTCGATTACCTATATTTAGTATTTCTTAATTCTACTGTATTGGTTATACTATATATATTTTAATGTATGTTATCGTGTATTAAATAAAATAAATAAATAAATAAATAAATAAATAAATAAGAAACTGAAGCATCTGTCAACGAAGATACAGGATGCTCCAAGTCTAATGCATAGGCCTGTTGAAATGTCTCCTTCCAAGAGGAATTTTGATTTAATCGACGCCAACCTTGAAGCTTCCCGCTGATACCTGGGCGAATATTGGAAGCAAAGAAATCTTGCAACATTCCACCTTCCCCGTCACTACTATGGAACTCCCGACGTCGACGAACACACATCATAAATCGTTCAATATATTCTGGAAGTGTTTCGTTTATTCCTTGCCGACATGTTGCTATATCTCGGACTGTATCCCTCTTGTGGTCACTTAATACCCGTATTACTGCCTTCTTCAGGGTTGGATAATCTACTTTATCACTGTTATCCAATGTTTCATCCAGCATGGCATGTAATTTTCCTATTTTTGCCAATAATCGGTCTCTTTGCTCATCTAGTGGAACCCTCGAGTCAGACATAATTCTATCGTAGTAATCGTCGAACCACTCTTCAATTGTCATTTTTGATGCTTCAAATGGTGGTATAGTTTCAGACAGCTTCGAGCATTTTCTTTCTCCCCTACTATCTGCATCTCTTGATTGTCCGTTATATCCTACTGTGGTTGATCGCAACTGAGATTGTGTGAGTGACATTAGTCGCTCGAACCGAGCTTCATTACGATCCGCAGCCTGTTCCATCATGGTCGTAAACATCCCACACTGTTGCTGCATTATGTCACGAAACATATACATCATCTCGGTTTTCACTTCTTTGTTCTCTCGGTTTTCATATTCATCATTCATTCTCCTATGACTATTAAACAAATCAGCACCATTTTCTACTTCATCTTCATTATATATAAAATTGTAATCAGAGTGGCGAGGATATGTCTCCTTAGGCCTGGCCCCTTGCGCAAAATTATCACCAACAACACTAGTTTGTCTACCCTGCTTGGCATTGTCCTCCTCTCTTCCTTCTAGCAGTTTGCTGTCAATACTACCCGACTTGGTAGGACTAACACTATTTGTTTTAACACTGTCCTGCTTGACAATGTCACTGTCTCCAGTATTCTCCATTGCCTCCTTTGCTTTTTGTATCTCGTCGTGATACACTTTTTTCACATCGGCCGGGGTTTGGCGCGTTACTCTTCCTTTAAAATCCAGTTTGAATAAGTTTACACTTCACACCCAGTAGCTGACAGTCGGTGTCACTCCATAACTACATAACGACAGTGAGTCGGTGGGACCTCCATGTAGAAAGGTTTCCAACCCTTTCCCCGAGCTCATATAATAATAAATTAGTTGTTATAATTGAGTCATATAATCTGAGAACTGTCTGTCTATAACATCAATATTTAAACAATATCATAAGATCCAAATATAAACACCGACTGCGCTACCGGTACTACAAAGAATTAAGCCAACTATAAATCAAATACAAATAGGCATAGAGTCAATCTAGCAGTACAGTCTAGCCTATCAATAACTATATTATCACATAATGTTAACATAAATACAGTCTGACAGTACTTCAGTAATGGTTAGATAGTACCGTACTGTAGTAGTAGTAGTAAGTAGTAAGTCAACGTCAACTGACTGTTTTTAAATGTAGATGTGATGAAATTGCGTGTTGCGAGCGTAGCGATCACGAAAATTTTAACATTTCAGCATTTAGAGTAGGCCAACCGACTGTTTTCAAATACAGATGTTATTAAATTGCGAGCGTAGCGAGCACGGAAATTCTGCTGAATCATGGTTTTATTGGTTTGAAGAATCTGACAATTGAAACACTTTTGAAACAAATCATGTTTTTAATGGTCATGCTCAATCTGTCCGTTTGTCCACAGCCAGACAGTGCTAAGAGTAGGCTTACAGTATAAACGCGAGCGAAGTGAGCGGAAATTTTTCTATCTTTTTAAACCTATGGAATAATTTCAAATAGAGCTGTATAGTGGGATGACTTGCCAGTGCACCGCTACGCTACATCCTACTGCAGTACTGTCCTACCCTAACCCTACATCCATATTCGCGCCAGGACCGTCAGGATCCTCAATGCGCGCCACACACCCCTGTCACTACGCGCCAGGATCCTTAATCCTGCCTTAATCCGATAATTTAACCATACTGCTTCAATGCCTAATACTTACTGACTCACTGAAAATTTTAAACTAAATAATCTAACTAATTATTGATATACTGATATATTGATTATTATTTATATGGTTATATTTCGGTATTGACAAAAATACTGAATTGCTGAATTAAATACCGTTATTTGCGACATCAACGACGAGTCAACAACGACAAACCACGCGACGATATGTCTCCTCGCCTAACTATGCTAACATTCCGTACGCCTGAAGAAGCCGAAAACGTTATCGCACTAAAATCGTTCTCCCACATGAATGAGACATTTTATTTCGATCGCGATCTGTCTGCTTTTGAAAGAGAAAGAGCATTCAAAGCCCGCCAACGGAGACGTGAATTGCGTTTGAGACACCAACAATAACACACAACCAGCAATGCAACGGCTGATTGTGACACGGCATCGGCATTGGATTGACAATCAATGCTGACCGCATTACCCATGCCCACACGAACCCTGACAGTGTCGCCTGGGCCTATGCAGACCCGGGCAGCAACCCCAGCGCCCACACGGTCCCCGACAGTGTTGCCCATGCCCATGCGGACCCGGACAGCAGCCCCAGCGCCCATACGAACCCCGACAATGTCGCCCGGGACTAGGCGGACGTGGGCAGCAGCCCCAGCGCCCATACGGACCATGACAGTGTTGCCCACGCCCATGCGGACCCGGGAAGCAGCCCCAGCGCCCACACGGCCCCGACAGTGTCGCCTGCGCCCATACGGACCCGGGCAGCAGCCCCAGCGCCCACACGAACCCCGACAGTGTCGCACGCGCCCATGTGGACCCGGGCAGCAGCCCCAGCACACACGCCGCGGATCCAGGCAGCAGCCCCAGCGCCCACAACAACCCCAAAAGTGTCGCCCAAGCCCATGCGGACCCGGGCAGCAACTGCAGCACCCACACGGGTCCCTGCAGAGTCTTCTACACCAATACAAACCCACCACGATGATTTCAGGATGTTTAATAGTTCAGGAATGCATATTTTCCACCAAAATATACAAAGCTTATTGCCAAAAATAGACGAACTAAAAATAATCCTACATGAGGCTCCAATTGATATTTTAACCCTATCAGAGACTTGGCTCGATGATACCATCACCGATAAAGAGATACAAAGATACAAAGAACCTCTTCGGCGTGATCAAAACCGCCATGGAGGAGGTGTAGCTATTTATGTTTCTGAAATGTGGAATTACTCTCTGTGTACTGAAATTAATGATAATCTAGATTGTGAGGAGGGTCTGTTTTGTAAGATATATCTTCCACATACTAAACCCATTCTGATTGGATCTGTATATAACCCACAAGATGCACATGCTAGCACATTCTACCGCAAATTGGAGACTGCTATTGGAGACACTAAAAACTATAATGAGATTTATGTACTTGGTGATACAAACACAGACACAACTGAAACAAAATGTTCAAAGCGCAAAAAACAATGTGGATTATCGTGTTCAACATTATCACAACGGACATTCTGCAATTCAATGGGATTTCAACAAATCATTCACAAACCAACCAGAGTAACGGCAACAACATCTTCCATATTAGACCATATATTTGTATCAAGCAAACAACTAGTATATGGGTCTGGAGTAATACATACGGGACTCAGTGATCATTATATGGTGTATATGACACGGAAAAGGCCCAAGTTAAAGAAAGCAGTGCATACCTATTGTATGTGTAGGTCTTTTAAAGAGTATACAAAGGAGACAGTCTCTTCAATGATTCGATTTAACCATATCATTCAACATATAAGACAAGAAAACGACGTGGAAAATGTATCTTCAGCTATAGTAAATGTATTGTCGGCAACTCTAGATAAAGTTGCGCCTAAACGATCTGTGCGGATACGAGTGGACTCACAACCCTGGATCAATCCGGAAATATTGCACAGTATTGCAGCAAAGAATAATGCACTAAAAAGTTTCCACAGGAATCCAACAAAAGTCAATGAACTGCATTACAAGGAACTTTTATATTCGAATAGATCTACAATTAAAACTGCTAAGTCTAATTACATAAGAGAGAAACTGAATGCGTATTGCAATGACCCAAAAAAACTCTGGAAGGAATTGAAATCTCTTGGATGACCCTCGAAAAAAGCGCAGGCCAAAGGAGTTAATAGTTTACAAATAGGAGGCAAGCTAGTTACAGACGAACTTGTAATTGCAGAGGAATTCAATAAGTATTTTACTACCATAGCTGAAGAACTTGTAAACAGACTTCCACCGAGTAAAGGAGTTTACGACCTTGCTGCTGTCAAGAACTATTACAGACACAAAGGCTTCCACAATAATACTTTTAGTTTACATAAGGTTAATACAACTGAAATATTAGAAATTTTAAATAACTTGAAAATTGATAAGAGTGCTGGAATTGATGACCTACCGCCCCGATATATTAAAGACATTGCAGAGGATATAGCTGAACCCCTGACACACCTGATTAATGAATCAATTGACACATCAACATACCCCTCCTTATTTCAGTATTTAAATTGGCCAAGGTAATACCGAGTTACAAAGCGGAAACAAAGTTGGATAAAGAGAATTACAGACCTCTGTCACTCCTAACAATCTTATCAAAGGTCATTGACCAACCAATATACTTACAGGTCTATAATTACGTTGAAACTTATAAAATATTAGACCCCCTACAATCAGGATACAGGAAAGGATTTATCAGTGGAGACCTGCATGATGTATCTCAATAACTATATTAAAGAAGCTGTAGAAGAAGGCAAAGTAACGGGCGTCGTATTTATAGACCTTCGGAAAGCGTTTGACACGGTGGATCATGATATACTCCTATCAAAGCTGAGTTTCATTGGTTTCTCGGACCCAACAGTTGCATGGTTTAAGTCATACCTGAGTGGTCGGCGTCAAGTTGTCTGTATCAGAGGTACACTCTCGTCTGTCAGAGAGCTAATAAAGCGGGGTGTCCCGCAGGGTGGAATACTGTCGGTTCTTTTATTCTTGATATATGTGAATGATCTAGACATAGTCTCAACCTCTCCCACGGATGTAAAGCGGTCATTGAAAGAGCCCAATGGTGACCATTCACATCCAGATGCAATATCGTCTGATACATGTGTATCTCTAAAGCTAGCTGATGACTCAAACTTACTGGCCAAACATGACAATGCAGGAGTCTTATCTGTTGTGCTTTCTAGGACATTGATCAACATTTATGACTGGGCGACAGACAACACGCAACAGGTTAAGCTTAAATTTCAAAAAAACAAAATTATATTCGGAACACATCAACGACTGGCAACAAGTGATGAGTTAAACGTTGTATGTAATACTATTCAAATAGAACAAGTGAAAACCATCAAATATCTTGGCTGTCACCTTGATATAGATCTATTTGGAAATTCCATGGCAACGCAAGTTATAAAAAAGGGAAACAAAAACCTCAGATTTCTATACAGACAGGGGGCTGTTCTGGACTCAGGCTTGAGGCGCCAACTATGTAATACAATGATCCAACCGCATCTAGACTTTGTTGCCTCGTGCTGGTATCCAAGTACATGGAAGAGATTGAGAGACCAGCTACAAGCATTACAACGTAAATGTATCCGCTTCTGCCTCAATTTACATAGTCGAACTCATATCTAGCGAACATTACAACGAATTATCATGGTTACCTATAGAATGGCGCATAAAGCAGCTCATAGCATCTCATATGTACCGGATCATGCGGACCCTATCACCCCCATACTTATCCTCACTCGTGCAATTCAACTCGATCTCCATGAACCTCCGTGGCGGCAGCACACACACAGTCCTCCCATCGCGGCACACGGCAACGGGCTGTGAGTGCTTCTCATATATGGGTCCATCCATATGGAACGCGCTGCTACCAGACATACGTAATGCCCTTTCTGTAGAGTCTTTTAAGCACCAGGTTAAACAACACTTTTTGAGTCAAGTAAGTATGAACATTCAATCTGGCAATTGTAAATATTATTCAGTTATTCGGCAGTTTTTTTCAGTGGTCTAACAGAATGTATTTGACTGACATTTCAATAATTTATTTTTATTTTTTAGTTCAATTGTAATTTTATTATCATATTTAGCGTTGTAAATAATATAGATACTGTAGTCACCAGACGGTTTTTTTTTTTAGCCAAATTGTAATGTTTTCTTATTTATTTGATTAATTTTGGATTCGGTATGGGGTTTTAAGATACTGTAGATTAAATACATTAACTATTTTCCAGTCTGAATGATTGGTGCTTATTTTATTAATCTATATTTATTTTAATTGAACTTACTTCTAGTCTCTTCTAGTCTATCGCGCCAATTGTTAAGTCTAAATAATTAATTTTAATTCATGTGTTGTCCTTTTAACACTAATTTTAATTCACTTTTTTATATTGTACACATTCTTAAATAATTTATTTTAATTTATAAATAAATTTATGTAATTCCTGATTATACCCTCAAAATGTTGTGATTTTATTTACTGCACATACAGGACTTTCCACTATGTTTAATAACCGATTGTTCTTAATCTAATATTTACTAGCTAGTTGTAATACCATTCGGATATTTTATCTAATTAATTTGTTATTTTTAGTAATTTACACGCTGCTCTCACTTTAATGCTGTGATTTTTAAAGGGACCTCCATGGAAACGAGGTTTATCCTCATGGAGCTATCCCTAACATATTATGTCTACAAGATATTCTATATTTTATTTATGAACTATGCCCTATTTCTTTTATTATAAAGAAGTATAATAAAGAAGTATAAATTTTATAATAAAGAAGTATAATTGTAATACTTTACAAAGGAAAGGGGTCTCTAATGGAACCTGATAACTATCGTGGCATTGCCCTTCTCTGTGTGCTGCTTAAAACTCTCACTTCTATTATCAATAAACGAGTGCTCAAACATATTATAAATCGGTTACCAGCTGCCCAGTTTGGCTTCATTCCAGGGAAATCTGCACAACAAGCAATTAGGCGTCTTCTTAAGGAAATATCATCAAATCTAACCTCGAAATCGCGCCCAGAACGTAAAGTTTACGCAGCATTTATAGACTTTCGTAAAGCCTTTGACTTTGTCAGTCGCGCCATTCTACTCTCAAAATTATATGGGTTTGGTATTAAAGGGAAATTGTATCTATTAATTAAAGATCTGTTTACTAATAACGTCCAGGTGTTTGATGGTTTACGTCTTTCCGACGTCATAACCCAACTCAGAGGTGTGCTGCAAGGTGACTCCTTCTCACCCACCTGCTTCGTAGTATTTATCGCAGATCTAGCTATAGCACTGCAGAACGCAGCCCAAGCACTTCGGTTCCTGTTCTATGCGGACGATCTGGTCTTCTATTCTTCAAGGCGAGAGGATATCCAAACGGGTCTTGATGCACTTTACAACTGGTGCCAGCTCAATGGGATGGAAGTAAATTTAATTAAAACAAAAATAATAAAGTTCAGGAACGGGGGGCCATTAGCAAAGGATGACATATTTCTATATAATAACAAACTTGTCCAAATCACTAATGAATATGAGTACCTGGGAATTATTTTACAGCCATCACTATGTTTCTCAAAACATGTCCAACATAAAAAGATAAAAGCCTCGAAAGTTATTGGGTCACTTACGTTCTTGCCTCATATCTCAGTCGATGCAGGTATGAAGATCTATAAGATGAAAGTTGAACCATTGGTCCTATACTCAATAGCGGAATTTGGCAAGTATCTCACCCTAGCGAATCTAAAAGAACTCGACAAGGTGAAATCAATGTTCATAAAACGAATGCTCCGGCTGCATCAATCTTCCTCAGCAACACTAGCACATAAACTTGTCAAAGAGTATACGCTTGTGGAAGAATTAATCTCAAAATCCCCTCAAATTCTCAACCCTGATGTTGTTGAAAAATACAAGATACATCGTAGAGACAGAGTAGGAAATTTCGAACAGGAGGGTTACTTATCTGGACCGGCGTTCCAAACGTCTGTATGGCACCAAGCCAACCAAAGCAACCGCCACTTACTCACGCGCTGTACCTCGCACGGGTTCCATCATAAGATTTGCGCCCACAACCGCTCATTCCATTCCCCTCAACAGAGCTGCGTGTGCCGGTACTGCGGCCAATCCGCCCACCACCGCTACCACGTATTGGATTGTACCAGCTGTCCCTCTCTATCCGTCATTGCCCATGTTAATAACTCAGTTTAAATATATATTATTATTAATTTATTTTTATGTCATCACTACCGATTTGCGTTTTATACTTACAATTTTAGATTCGATACAGAATATACATTATACATTTTACCCCGTCCGGGGTGTTGATTTAAAAAAAAAAAAAAAAAAAATTTTTTTTTAAATTATAATATTATAGTCTATTCCAAATTATGCCGGTTTTTAGTGTATTATGTTATGTTTTATATGTCTTACATTTTATATGGCTTATGTACAATGTTAATAAAAAACTTCAACTTCAACTTCAATCCGCGCCACACATGTTGAGCAAACTCTACATAAATTCCAACCTGGATACAGGCCTTACTGCTCACTGTACCGGTACTGTAAGTAATTAGGCCTACTACTATGTACTACGGTAGGTAACGATTGTAGATAACCTTGGTGCACGGCCCAGACAGACTGGACTTTTTTGTTTACATATTGTTTAGGTTTTTACGCTGTATATGACGTCATCAACCTTAACTAAAAATAAATCGCAATAAGACCGAATTTCCACAAAATTTCTTATGGTTAGTGTTCAATCAGTCAATAACTGCTTTAAACTTATTTTTTTTAATCTGTGCAGTGCACCCCAGTCAGCCAGTCGGGGTAAATCGGCAATACTATATAATATATTTAATTTAATTCTTAAATAATAAAATAATATATGAGGTAGCTAGAGGATAGCAAAAACAACCTAATGGCCCAAGAAATAAGACTGTATGTTTTACATAAAAAAAGTTGCGCCTGTAGTGTGATTGTGATAAACAAATTTTAAGTACCGGTAACGTTATTTCTACAATGTATTCCACATTATTGCCATTACAAACCAAGTCAAAACGTACTATGTACTAATTCGGTTTGATGTCTAACGAAAACTAACAAAACTACGATTAGCCTTAACCGAACAGTACTAATAGGCATTAGCCTGTTATCGTGATGTATTGCATATTGTGTATTTCTGCATGCGCTCCAACCACAACCACGCAATGCATTAAATATGAATGATATGAGCCCACTCGAGTTATTGCGCATTGAATATAGCCTGAAGCTAGAGCGGGAGCGTGATATAAAGTTAGCGGCGTTAAAGCAAGCGAATCGGCGTCACAACGACCAACTTAAAGATAATCCGACTCCAGTTATTTTTCCACGAAAAGATATTGTCCCCAAGGTATCGGACGAGTCATGCATGGTAACCGCATTGACGCCTCATTCACCTCTGTTAGCCAGTAATCGATTGAATTCCGATGAAATTTTGTTATTTCCAACGAAAGATTCTGGTACCGTTATGGTTTCAAATTCGAATGGTGCCACTGCTAACGTGGTCTCTATTGGTACATATATAGCACCGACTACTAACGTACAATCTGCTGGTGGCACGATGGTATCAAGCGTTGTCGATATCCCGTATCATGGTACCGGTACTAGCGGTACCGGTACCGGTACTAGCGAGAACAGCCTCCCTTATACTATTAAAGAAACAGCCAAAGCAATGGGTCGATTTCACATCCCTTTGCCAAGATCCGCGGCCGCAGTGAAGTTGTATTCCCGGCACCGATTAATTGATGACGTTGATTTGAACATAGGTCGACGCCATCACACCGACTTACTGACGCCTCTCGACTCAAACTATCAGCGTCAAAAGCACCAACAGTTGATAAAGGAAGAGGAAACTTATCAGCAGTTTATTTCGTCTATAAAGGGTATCGCATCTCTAAAGAAACACCAACGATCTATGTTAGACGCTCCGGCGATCCTTTCCGACGTCCGGATCGCATCCGCGGACCTCCTGACTCCGCATTCCGACTACAGACGCTCGACCCCGCGGTTCTCGGTGCGGCTTCCCGACGTCGCCACGCGACCGACCAACGGTAAACGGGTCGCCAATCGGAATATATCCGTACTGACTTCGCTGAGTTCCACCTCTACGGAAGATTTAGTTTCCTTGAAGATCTCCGATAATATTCCCGCTCCTCCCGCCGAGGGGTGTTTCTCCCGTCTGCTGACCCGTCCCACGTTGGTTCCCCGGCAACCTAGCGCCCCTGGCGGCTGGAACTTCCCGCAGAGTATACGGGAAACCTCTAAAGCTTCTGAGTTTCTCGTTGATGTGGCGGACAACCGTCGAGTCAACTCCCGGAGGAACTTACGGACTGCCGATACGCCCTCCAGCGGCAGACGTAGATTATCCGACCCGCAATCCAATGAGTTGACGTCGGCTCTCACGCCTCTAGCGGGCGATCGTACCCCAGTCGCGTCAGAGGGCAACAAGAACGCGGGATTTCCCGTTTCGGATCCCAGAAACTTCCAGATGCCGATTCGCGGGGGTCCCCGGGTTGCCAACCGGTCGCTCCGACGTCGGAGGAAGTTGAGCCAACCTTCGGAGGCTTCCAGACCGACCGAGCACACCGAGTACTACAGCTCGGTGGCCGAGGCCGCGCCTGTGGTCCACATAGAGCGCGTCGTCTGCACGCATTGCGGTCGCGGGTTCGCGGTAGAGCGGCTTTCGCGGCACGAGATGTCCTGCAGGAAGCGAACGGCGCGTCGGCAACTGTACGACTCGGCGGTACACCGTCGGCGTGGCACGCAGTTGGAACACGCTGGGGGGTTACGGGACTCTGAGCTGGGCCCAGTCTTCGGGGGGGTCCCGCTGCTGGGGGACATTGTCCCGCCACCGCCGCGAACCTCTTGGCGTATCCGACATGACGAGTTCCAACGAACGATTCAGATAGGAAGACAGACCTCGGCGGAGTTGCGACGCAGACAACGGCTTCCGGGGACTCTGGACGCGGTTTAGCATATTCTAGGTCTCAGCCAAAATTAGGTTCCATCCAAAATAAAACACCAAACCATATGTAACCAGCTGAGTAAACATCTGTACCATAAAGGAGATGCGCGTTGTTGTTTTAATTGTCATGGACCAATAGCAACGATGAATATCGATCACCATGGGGACGCCAGGTGCATTATGCCAATGTTAAGTGCAAGTCACTCTGTTAATTGATAATTAACATTGTTAATTAGCCGCGTTTGAAATTGCGTAAAAATAGTTAGTATTGGCTAATTACCTCGAACCTAGCTGATCTATGTTACACATGTTACGAATACACGAATAAGATATAACCCATATATAATTAATATTCATATCTAATAATATAGGTTTAACTGCGGCAATAGTGGTTACCGGTAGATCAGCATTTACGTTCCTGTTGCGATTCGAACGAGAATTGAATCGAAAGTCTTTTTCGTTAAAATTGTAAACTATTTATTGCCATTGTAAAGGTTATAAACCATATCTTTATTGCAATATAAGACACAGTTTATAGCATCATTTGTACTTTATTTACTTTAGCACTGTTGTGTTTTTTTTCCACAAGATCTTCCCTTTTATTGTCCAGTGAAGTTACCTTACAATCAGTGATGAAATGTACTTTATACAACTACAAACATTCTACTTATTTTTAGCTGCAATGTAAGTTAAATTAATTTATTATTTATTGTGAATGTGTTACCCTATATATTATAGTATTGTTTCAGGTAGTAATATTTATTCATGAATCGCAGGCAAAATTTATGTACTGCAAACACTGTTCTTCATGTTGTGAAGACAATTTATTTTTGATTTTTTTTTATCTGCAGTCGTTTCATAATGTTACCACTGTGGAATAAAATTGTATGACCAGCCAAGTACAGAAAAGTTTCCATCCCACCTGGTATATTTTAACTCACTCACTTCGTTCGTTCGTGTGCCATTTAACTCAGATCCTCACACACTGCCAAATGCTACCTCAAACTTTAATCACAAGTATGGAAATAGTTATTCCAAATCGTGTAAAGTCCTACTTTACACACCATGTTTTAAATATTTAGATGTTTTGTTTTTTATAGTGTATTTCTAACAGTTATCCATTTTGTGCTAATATTTTTAATTTCATGTTAAGGGTATTATTTATATTCCGTACCATTTCGTGTTTTGATATATTTGTTTATTTATTGTTAGTGCTAGTAAATTACCTATTATGTCAATGTTGATCAACCTCTATAATAATAAACGTTGGATATTATTTATAAATAAATATTTTTGAGGCTTTTCACCTCAGTTTCTCGGTTTGTACAAGTTTAGTTTTCAGACCCCATGGAACACGTTCGATAGTATACCACCCTCAGTTTTTTTTTATACTGAATATATGTAAGATTTATAGTTTTAATTATAATTGGTCGAATGAGTTAAGTAAAAAGGGCCAATGGTTATGTAAAGTTGTAGGTAATTTTAAAAAGCAACCAAAACCTAGACAGTTGGCATGGATACAATCAGTGACCAGACCAGCTGAAGGCGGTCAGCTGATCGGTAGGTTTCGACTCACAGTGTAAGGTATGTTCTCAAGGGGCCAAGCCGGGAAATGTAGTAAAAGTGAAGTCCTAAAGGAAGAAGGTGAGGGAAGTGTAACGATGAGAGCGGTGAGTTACATTACAGTAACTAAGAGGTGAGTTACATTACAGTAACTAAGAGGTGAGTTACATTCCAGTAACTAGCCTCTGGGAAGCAGCACTGCAAACTTGAGCCAATCTCCTCGGCGAACCGATCGGGCTGACTGACGACACGTTGTCTGACTGACTGGAGCGAACTCTTTAAACATTTTATTGTAATCGCACCTCGCAAGGCAACCACTGCGCTCAAGTTTGCAGTCAATTCAATTTAATTTACATTTTTTTACATTTCTCACGTAAGCACAAACCATAGCACAGTTTAGACTAGGCCATAGCTCTACAGAGCTAGTGCGGCCAAATTATAACAGGTGATGAAATGTAAATATTTCGGTATTAATGTAATTTTAGATGTAATTATAACGGTAGATGACAGGAGGAAGATGTAGTGGGGAATATAGGGGGGGGGGGGGGGGGGGCAAGGGGTGGATTTACTAATCAGAGACATGAAGGGCGACGGCGAACACGAAATGAGGACGATGGGCTTTCACCGAATCATAGATGCTTACAAATTATAGTTACTAACATCTAGTTATGAAATTATGCGCGAATAATAAGTAAATTATGGGGAAATAATTATTTAAATAATAACAATTTAGATAAGAATAAATTTTTTGGGAAAACTAGTTTTCGGAGTTTTAAATACGATCAAGCAGTGAGAAGAGGTGATTTTTTAGGTACTTTATAAAACTGCTTCGAGATTTTTGTAATTTAATATTTTGGGGAAGGTTATTCCATACTATTGACCCGTCATAGTGTATTGATTTTTGTGCAACTACTAATCTTGTAGATGGAATAAAGTAGTTTCCTCGCGAGCTAGATCGAGTGTAATGTTCGTGTATTTGCGAGGATTTTTGAAATAAAGATTTTAATGCTACTGGTTTGTTGCCATGATGTATTGAAAACATGAATTTTGCTACTTCTTGTTTGTATAGTAGATCTAGAGGAAGGATATGTAGGGACTTATAGATAGGGGCGGCGTGTGCCTGGTAGTGGTTGAATGTTATAGCGCGGATGACCTTATTTATTTTTATTTGGATTGGATTTAAATATTTTTTGCATGTATTTCCCCAGAGAATTATTCCATAGGATATATAAGGATATAGCAGGGAGTAGTAAAGAAGTCTAAGTATATTTAAAGGAAATATGTATCGCAATTTATAAAAAATTCCTATAGTTTTAGATATTTTTGACAGGATATAGTCACAGTGTGGTTTCCAAGATAATTTATTATCGATTAATGTTCCTAAAAATTTAGTAGATGGTTTCATTTTTATAAGTTGGTCACGGATTTTGATTGGATGAGTTGTTGGATGGTTGTCATAAGTACTGGAGATAAAAATATATTCTGTTTTTGTGAGATTTAAGGATAACCTATTGTCTATTAACCATTGGTCAATATTCTTTAATTCATCATTTACTGTTTGTATCAACCTATGTGGATTTCTATCAAAGTGGAGAAGTGTGGTATCGTCTGCAAAAAGAGTGGTGATTAATTTTGTGGAGTTGGGAAGGTCGTTTATATATATTAAAAACAAAGTAGGGGAGATTAGGGACCCTTGTGGAATACCGCAAAGCAAGATTAAAGGATCTGACAGGACGTTATTAATACTAACTACATGCTGCCGATCCTTTAGATAGTCAGCAATTAGTTTTAACGGGAGACCCCTGATACCGTATGATTCTAATTTTTTCAACAAAATATTATGGTTAAGCGTATCGAACGCTTTTTTAAGGTCCAGACTGATGAGACAAGCAGTGTTGTGATTATCGAGACAGTTCCTTATTTTTTCTGTGGTAATTAATATCGCGTCTGTAGTGGACCTTTTTTTACGGAAGCCGTGCTGTGATTCAGAGAGGTGGGAGAATTTGTCCAGATATGATAATAATTGGTTATTTATGAGACGTTCATACAATTTACTGAAAACTGGCAAAATGGATATAGGTCTATAATTGTTTACATCAAAAGGGTCACCATTTTTGTAAACGGGGATAATTTTTGCACACTTTAGGGCATCTGGGAAGAAACCCTGGTCAATGGATAAATTTATAAGCGCGGCTAATCGAGGTGCAATTTGTTTAACAGCTAATTTTACTAATTTTAGTGGGAAATTGTCATTGGTTGAGCAGGAGTTGTCCAATTCTAGAATAAAAAGGGAGATCTCAGCGGTACAAGTACCGATTAGTGAAAATGATTTTGGGTGTTTATTATTTATATATCTTGTTGGGGACCGGTTGGATATCGGTATAGCCTTTTCTAGCGTTGGGCCAATTGAACCAAAATGAGAATTAAATGCAGTGGCAATATCTCGCGGTTGACTTATTTCTGTCTTGCCGATTTGTGATGGAATGAGTAATTTTTTTGGTATATTTGTTTGGTTTCGTCGGTTTATTGCGGAGTTAATGGTGCGCCATGTTTTTTTGATATTTCCGGAGTTATTAGTAAATTCTTTATGATAGTATTGCTTTTGGGCCGAACGCAAAGTTTTTGTTAGGAAGTTTCTGTAATTCCTATAATCCACTTGTTTCTTATGAGATGGGTATTCCATTAGATCTCGATACATTCTATTTTTTTTTATAGCGCAGTTTACTAAACTTTGATTCATCCAGGGCTTTTTTATTATTGGAAAAGTAGAGGCTTTTTTCAATGGCAAGTTTTCATTACATATTTTTTCAAAATCTGCATAAAACTGCGAGAACTTTAATTTATTTGGCACAGCCGGGTCTGCATAGTTCCAAGACAATTCTTCAATTAGGTCACGCTGAAAAATGTCGTTCTTGAATTTGCTATAGTCATGTGTGAATTTGGTGTGTGTATGTTTTTCAAAATAATTATCGTAATTATCTAAAACATAAAAAGTTGGTAAGTGGTCTGTTGTACCGATCTCATTAAGAAACACACCTGGTTTTTTAATAACTCCAGAAATATTTGAAAATATGTGATCGATAAGTGATTTGGAATGCTGAGTGATGCGCGTGGCCTTGTCAATTAGTTGCTCAAATCCAATGGATTGAAAAAATTTAAGATATTTCAAAGAGTAACTTGTGGGAGTTAGAAGGTCAACGTTGAAATCTCCAGCGATAATTATATCAAGCTTTTTCATCGTTATATTATTTAATAATTTTTCCATTACTTCTAGGAATTTTTCTCGGCAATAAGAATCAGGTCTATAAATAGATCCAATGATGAGATTTTTCATTTGGTTTGGGCGCTTAATTTCAATCCATGTTGATTCAAGCCCTTCAAGTGTTATATCTGTTCTGTGAGCTACAGAGTAACCAGTTCTAACATAAATTCCAGTGCCACCGCGTGACAGTTTGCCGTATTTTCTATTGCAGATAAAAGGGCCTTCATAGCCATTAATTTTGAATTGGTTTAAATCATGTTTGTCTGTAAGAAATGTTTCGGTAAATGTCAACGCATCAAATTTGAAATTTAAAAGGTCCAAAAAATCAATGGTGTCACTAAAATTCGTAGAAAGGCTTCTGCAATTAAGGTTGAAGATGGAAAAATTTTTATTTTGGATATTAGGCGTCGAAAATTCTTCGTTAAAATTGGTTTCATTGTAGTAATCTGATTGACACACGTAGGATGGTATGTGCTTATCGGGGTCTATATGCCGGAGTAAATTATCAGTATTTGTATTGGGTGGTATGATATCGACAATATCTCTTTCGAAAATGTCGGCAGTGCTGCTTCCCAGAGGCTAGTTACTGTAATGTAACTCACCTCTTAGTTACTGTAATGTAACTCACCTCTCTCATCGTTACACTTCCCTTTCCTTCTCCCTTTAGGTCTTCATTTTTACTATCATTTCCCGGCTTGGCCCCTTGAAAAAGCCATCCACTGCGAGGCAAAGCCTACCGATCAGCTGACTGCCTTCAGCTGATTACTGATAGCTTGCAACTGTCCAGGTTTTGGTTGTTTTTTAAATTGTGGTACCCATTGCTGTACATAGCTATCGATAAGTTTTGCAGTAACGTATTCCACCACTACTCATAACTCACGGCACCATAATCACCTCGCGATCACCAAACCGGGATTCCTTAATTAAAGAAAGCACACGGATTCCCGCATTATCTTATTAAGACAAACGTAGTTATCTAAATATGTACAATGCACGGCACGGGCTATACAAATATAACCAATATAACGAATATGTCAATGAATTAATTGGACGGTAATTATTACGTAGGCCAAACTACTAATTTTGTAGCTTTTTGAACGCAAATACTCTGAGTGATTGATGTGGAAATGACACACATCGACTTTCTTTAAAGTCCTCACTATTCGGCTGACTGCATCCCATTAGTATAACCACTTACTGTATGTAGTTGGTCTCAAATTCGATTAGTTACTCTCTGCGTTCTCAATTCACGCGTTATGACGAAGTATTACGCTGGCGTTAGATCGATGGCGGCAAAGCCACTTATTAGCCGCATACTGTATAGTATTTGGTCTATTGAAATGAAATATGACTAGTTCCCACAAAAAATAACGATAATATTTGATAACCTTGTACACGAACAGGCATATACTGTTGTATACCAACATAATTGTAATTTATTGCAGTTGGGTGAAATGATTTCCAAAAAATTGATGTTAGTTCTTACTCCGTTTGTTTTGGTTAGCTCCCAAGATAATTCCACGTGTATTGATGAAGATGGTGAATTTGGTTGTACCATAAGTGGGGAAAATGAGTGTCTTAATGGGGATTACAGATGCGATGGTTACGGGCATTGCGACGACAATTCGGACGAGGAGAACTGCGACGTCCATTCCTGCGCCCAAGATGAGTTCGCGTGTACGTCGCTAGGTTACCCGTGTGTGCCGACTGCGTACGTATGCGACGGGGTACCAGACTGCCAACCGCTCTGTCATAGTATGGGAATATCGGACTGTAAAGCAAAGAGGGATGAAACGGACTGCGAACAATGTCTGGAATTTGCCAGTAGGTGTGGTGATGACAATGAATGTTATCTAGATACTTACCGTTGTGATGGGGAGAGCGACTGTGTTAATGATTTCGATGAAAATGACTGCTGAAAATTATCGTATAATTTATTTAACAATTTTTAGTGTAGGTAGGCCTAAAGTAGGTCTAGACTTATTGTATTTAATGAAAAATTTAACCATTATATTCCCCCTTCACTCAAGTTTTATTTCAACCTATAACAATAACATATCTATCGTAGAATTGATTACTGTTCTTTATATTTTTTATCTACTACTTGTATCGGCATGCTACATTGCAGCTGCATTTTTAAGAATGCTGTGCCGGCTTGTCGACAAAATTGCGCCGCCACAACTCCCTATCACCCATGACATTTGCTAGATCATCCGCATCTTCAAGGCCAGTGTCCTTTAAGATGCGCCTCAAGAAAGTCATGGGCTGTCCACCATGCTTATTCACTCCATGAGGCTGGCAAAGTACAAGATTATGCACTGGCTGGTCCTCACGGCGAAAGCAATGTCCTTCAAAGCGGAGAGTAGTAATGGTTTACCCTATTTCGGCGACAGTTTAGTCCAACTTCACACCTTGGGTGTTAAGTAGGTCATTAATTAATTAATCAATTAATTAATTGGTTGATTAAACAATTAATTAATTGTTTAATCAATCGACTCGTATCAAATAATGTTGCCAAAGGCAATTTAATTTGATACAAATCAATCAGATAGGGACGCGCGATGAATAAATTGTACTATAACAAACGAAATATACAATACAATAGGCACTGTGCGGCCCAGTTTGGTCCTAGCTCAGTCCCTCAATAATCTGTGGCTGCTCGGGCTCTTATTAACCGTAGCATGACTAACCCAAACATCAATGCGTGAATGGGACCTACGTGAATGGGGCATGCGATAGAGCTTAAATTATTCAAACCTATAGCTTCGTTATTACATCAATTCATCCAAGAAATTAGAATAAACATCTGGTATGGCAATAGTTTGCATTCTTTCGCATTGTATTGCGAAGCAGTCCACGCGCATATTAGCTCAACAACAAAGCCCTACCCAAACGCCATGTGTCAAACTAATTCCCAACCATCTCTTTACTACAGTGGATACTGCAGTTTTATTGTTTGAAAATATGCCTAACCCCTCACGCATACCAGGCCTAAAATATTTGTTCGGAAGCTCTAGCATAACATTAATTAACATACCCATTCATTCATTACACGCAATTTTCTCCAACGCACCCCCCGCTTCTCAATTCATCCCATTTCCCTTCGTAACTAATGTTTTACATTTAATTAACCCAATGAAATGTGTTTATTATTCCCTCAATCCAATAGCGCGTCTCTCTCTCTCTCTCTTTT
>JAUCBJ010009056.1:36295-52087 GCA_032718475.1 Nemertoderma westbladi | reverse complement strand
TTGGGTGTGCCTAAAAGTCAGCTTTATGGTCAAAAGTCGGCTTAATATCGAGGCCGCGCTTGAGAAATTTATTCTTTGTTGAGGATGGATCGTTGATTATTAGGCAAGTTTATTAACTTTGCATTTTAGCTGATTCTGAATTATTTGGTTCGATGCACTCCTAATAAGTTTCAGAGTTACACCCAATTGTGCTTTCTTTTCAGTTACTTGTAGTTTCTATGACTTCGATGTATAAGTTACTGTGCTCTCGGTTAAGTAACGAGCCAATCAGGAATCAATTCAATCTTGTTTTTCAGCTGGTTGTTCTTTTGTTTTAGCCAATGAGGAATGGGGAGCGTGACCTATATAAGGACGATTTAAAAAAAAAAACTATCCGAATTCAACTAAAATGTTGATAAGTTAAATTAGTAAACGCCGCGTAAACTTCGCTATTCAACAACTTTATTTCTATTTATGTTTTAGTTTTGGAAATCAACATGTTTTCAACAATACTTCACATAAAGTTGTACATATTTTGCGCAATAATATTAATGTATGCCTCTGCTTCTGACGCGGTTGCTAACACAACCATCTCTAATCTATACCACTCATATTACATCAATATCCTTCAGTCTGATTGGGAATATTTATATGATGTTGTATATGTCAATTACATTAAAGCTGAAACTATTTTTCAATATATACTAACACCATACATTTCAACTTACAATATATTGGGCCTGTTGGGAAATACCATGACTATAATAACAATAATACGCGAACCATCATTCAACAGTCTGTTTTACAGAATGTTATTATATAAAACAGTTCTTGATATTATAATATCAATTGGTCAATTTTTTTTGCTTGGCCGAAATTTTGGGTGGTGGTTTAAGGGTTACAGCGAACAAAACCATAATGACAGATTGTATTATATTTTAGATTGCAAAAATGTAGCCTACTGGTTATTTGAATTACTCTGGCCTGTTATGGCGTGGTTTTTTCAACATGTAGATGAAACTCTAACATTAATCATGGGTGTAGAAAGGTTATCTGCTCTTTATTTCCCTGTTTGGTATAAAGATACGAAATTGAAGAATAAAAACATGATTTACATAGTTTTATTGATAACAATTATATCAACAGTTTTACTGTTCTGGCCAACACTTATTAGAAATGTTGCCGAAATCAAATATGTTGATGGTAAAATACAATTTTTGGTTCTAGAAGCTTATTACAGGGCCCATAATGTACGTATATCTGAATTCATCTCATTTCTGGTATTTTACACTCCTATAAGACTTGGTGTACAAGTTCTTTCAGTTTGTGTTATTAACGGTCTTTTGATATATAAGTTAAAGAAGCTCGTAAAATCAAACCCGAATTCCCCATCAACAGCTAAAATGGTTGGAGCTGTAAAAATGATGTTCATAACAGCGAGTCTAAATAGTGCTAAGGATTTTTTAAGTGTCATTTGGAATATACTTTGGGCGTTTCAAAATTCATTGGAAAACACAATAGATCCCCTGACGTCACTTGTGGCAGAATATTCTAATTTATTGTTATTGAGGCATTACGCGTCATATTTTGCTTACATTTCAACCTTGGGTTCTGTCGTTTATGGTATAAATTTTTATGTTATGTACATTTTTGTGGGGAGTTTTCGGAAAGCCGTTAATTCTAATATATTTAAATGCGGTGGAAAAAGTAAAAATTAGTTCATTTATAGAAAATATTGGGTCTTTTCATAAATGAATATGTGAATATGTAAAAAAAAACTATGTCAACTGTAGCTAAATTGCGATTTTATAATGTATAAAATATTGCTGAGTTGATTAAAAATATATATAATAGTAATATTAAGTCAAGGTGTACCTTGCATTAAAATGTCTGTAGTTAAACTGCAGAGGGAATAACAACACAGCTTTTTCGAAACATATAATTTATGTTACTGTATACATGTATATATAGTTATATCTTTGTTTAACATTTTCCTTGATGTTTGATGTTGAATTACATTGTAGTGCCATAAAGTAATAGTAATAAAAAATATTTGTTATTAAAACAATTATGTTTAGCAATTTATAACAAGTTAACCATGCCAATTGGTACAAATTCGTCATTGTTCACTTCAGGCAAACATTATAGTAAGAAATAACATAATACTACCCTTCTTCTTCTTATAAATACAAATGGTTTGTGTGTCAGCCATGGAATAGGAAAGTTACGCGTTAATTAATTAATTAATTCTCGAGATAATTAAGAATTATGTAGTATCTTAACATGTTGAGCTCAATATCCATTGCACTCGAACACACTTCAGTCAATTATTAGACGTTGGTGTGCGCTATAAAGGTTTAAGGAGACTATATGAGTAATGAACTTCATTGCTGTACCTATAAAAGTAAAATTATCTCTAATGTCTACCGGGTAACCCCCGCCTTGGGAATTGCCAGCTAGTTATCAATAAAATCAACGTGAACTTGTCATTGATTGCTTATTAGTTGTAACCCAGAATCAATGTGTGCGTGTAATGAACTTGGAGACGAACAGATCGATTACATACATATTTTACATATTTACATACTTACATATTTCATACGTCAAACACAATATTTTTTTACCCATATACCAGGTTATTGTGTTTCAATTTTATAGATTTAAGGTACAACGTTGCGAAATTCTACATTTACATTCTATGTGGTCTGACTTACTTGGAGGAAAGGTCGCTTGGAATTTTCTAGGAGGGTGAGCCTGAGCGCTTAAAAAATTGCCTTTTTATAATTTACTGTGAACATATTATTTATTATATTGTTAGTTGGCTCCCAGGCGCGCCTAAGCGCGCTTGGGTTTCTAGTAGTACCATAAAGCGCGGTATTTGCCTTGTGTGGATAGCTCTATCAAAATATGGATACCATCTGGAAATCAGATCTCTCAAGGCACCTGAAGACTAAGTTCTTTCGAGCCACAGTGGAAAGTATATTTTAATAGTGGGTGTGAGACCTGGATACTGACGAAATCACTTGAACAACGAAATGATGGTTGCTACACAAGACTACTAAGCCCTAAACATCAGCTGGAGACAACATATGACAAGAAATAACATTTTGCTCCTAAACTAAACTTAAGTCTAGTAAATGTACCAAAAGTGACAGTATTTCTGTCAAAAACAGTATTTCTAAATATTATAATTATGTTTTATATAAAGTGTATTATATAGGTGTATACGGTATTTTTATACGTTCTTAAATTTCTCAATTACTATTAAATTTTTCCGATTTCTCCATCCTAATGTTTACTAACAACTTGCTAATTCTTTATTTTATTCTGCGTCAGGAGCGTTTGAGTGAGGTTTCGCCGTTAACTAAACCCTGGTGTGAGTATACGTCGGAAGAACGAAAAGCCGCCAATCAAAACATGTCGATGGCGAACGCGGAATTAATATCAGAGAAAATATCAAAACCTCTGCAGAAAAGTCTTAGGGATATCGCGATATCCATCAATGCCAACAAGGTTTGAAATTTATTCGTTATAATAATTAATTGTGATAAGATAGAGTGGGAATTCTAAAAGGTATTAAATATTATTAATCTTATATATTTAATCACTTGGATGCAACCAGACATATGGTTGCTGATCTACCAGCTTATACATACCGTTTATACTAAATTATTATGAATTATTTATCTGTAAATTTATAGAGTGCAGATGTTTTTGTGCTCTTGCTTATAATAAACAAGCTAATTTGAACGAAATATTTAAGGAGGTAACGATTTTGGGTCTTTTTTTAACAATTGTCTGCAAAAACCAATCAGCATCAGAAACCTACGGAAATATGTGTGTATTTTTTGAACCTTGAATTCATCAATACTGGGATTCCGAAAATAAAGCAATTGCACACAGGTGATTGTTTTATTTCCACACCAAATTATATGATTTAATAACTTTTATTATAAATAGTAAATAATTTAAATTATTCAATTGATTTTCTTTCTTACAGGCGTGTGGTGAGCAGCCATCACGGTACACCTCACATAATGTGGACATGGTGTTAATGAAAGAAAAATCCAGCCAATTGAAGGCCAGCGATGTCTCCTTGAAAGCCGGAGACATGGACGGGGAGGCTAGGGTTCAAATACCGGCCTTTGATGACTTGGGTTGGTTGAAAAAAAATCTAATAAAGTTCTAATCGATTTTTGTCTATTTAGGCTGTCTGTCTAGTTTCTGGTATACGTAATGATTGTGTCGTAGTTCGGAAAAAGTTGCGATTTGGCAAAAAAGATACGTTCGTGCGAAAAGTTGCAATTCGGATCTTATCAACAATCTTCGGAACAAATCAGGAACTTAAGATCAGAGACTATTGATTTGCTGACTCGCAGATTTTGAGGTTTACACCCGGTAACAGTACCAGCAATATACACAATTTATCACAATATCATAATTATTATTTCTTGACCAGTGAGGCATTGTACAGTCTCGATAGTAACAGCTTGTTACCCAGCAGCACCCTGCAGACACAACAGTCGAGTCATACCGGCCACTACAATCTTATAATTGAGGAGAATTTGCATTATCTTGACTAGACTGGGCAATGGGCATTCCGAATTCCTAATAGACACTATTTAGTCTTGATAACGCAGACGAGTTGGGATTTGCATTGGTGAGCGCGAACTGTGGAGGTGTAGAGTTTCTTAGGGACGGTCGATAAACGGTAATGTACCGTAGTGGTGTCAGTGAGGCCTATGTCTGTGTGTACTGTATGTATGTAAATTCTTCTGGCACATAAATTAATCCTTCTGATTATTTTATAATAATTATGGTATTATTTTATAATAATTATGGTAAAAATAATTATATATTTTGTGTAACTTTCCACATTAATTTAAAGCGGCATTTTTTAAACAATATTGTTTTGTTACATATTTAATTATTTTTCCTTTTTTATACATTTTGACTATTATTTTATTGCATATTGATTTTATTTTTATTTTAGGTGTGAAGTTAGAAAAGAATAAAACAGTAGAAATTCAGATATATGTTCTACCGAACAATCCATTCTTTCATCTTGATGGGAGCAGTAAACTCTTCAACCAAACTTCATCGTCAATCACAGTTAACTTTAGAGGACCTGAAGGTTAATCTACCTGGTCATACATAACAGATGGATGTGTTAACCTATTAACCTGTTAACCTATTAATCTATTATTCTATTAACCTAAATGTTTAGCTATTTACTACAGCTATTAAGTTTATACTAATAATAACAATTACTAGTTCATATAATTAACACCATTAATCACATATCAGATAGCCGGTTGAGTAATTTCACCATTTATTGTTTCTTTTGAAATCTGTATTGGATATTCATTTTTACTGTGTTTAACTAATTACTCGTTTTAGGTCATATGGATGTTGTCGCTGCTAGGAAACTGATAGACATTCACATACCGAGGAAAGATAAAGATAAAATAATTCACACATTTATGGTGCCAGATATCCCTAAAGGGAAAGAACACCAATTCATTAAGTATAAGTTAGTATTTATTGAGACCTAAATATATTTAATTAAAACCAATTAATTGGTATTATTAGAACATAATAAAAATCCTTTTATTTCCTTTTAATTTTTCAGTGGAATTTACAGCTAAATCGAATTTAAATTATATTGAAATTTAAAATATCATGGGGGTAAGAATACACTGAGACTGAATTATAGATCGTAAAACTTTTAATTACCGGTATAATAAAATTATGCAACAATTGTAAAATACCAGTTAAATAATGATATAATAGATAAACTGAAAACAAAAATACTGTAAAAGTTTAAATGAATAACATATACTAGCCCTTCAAGTACACAAAAATACAAATTATCAATTAACACTGAATGATTAAAAATATATGAGCACTCTTCTTAAAATATATTTAGTAATAAATATATGAGCACTCTTCTTAAAATATATTTAGTAATAAATATATGAGCACTCTTCTTAAAATATATTTAGTAATAAAATTAAAAAGGATAAGATTGCAGCACAGACGAACATACCTAGAGTTGAAAATGAAAAACGGAGCGATTGTAAAACAATTCAATACAAAATCTAAAGTTAAGTCTGCAGCATTGTATCCGCATTGGATAATTGGATAGAAGTCTCCTCTATAGAATGTCGCACTGGGTGACTACCGGATGACCTTGACCCCCGTATACACGTAAGGCTCGCACGAAGCAAAGCACAGCATATTTTCCTCCGCACCCAGTTGATGGTAGCAGCATACGAGATCTGAATGAAACATTTCTGATAGCGGGAGGCCCAGAATCCAGAAGCAGATATGTCTAAACGGTCTTGTTCGTCAGTGGATGTTGACACTCGATCAAACTGTTCGACAGTCAGTGGCTGAAGAATAGGTTCTATAGAGAAGCTGTTGGCCACTTTTGTAAGTGAGTTAGCGATAAAGTCACGGATCTCGTTGTGGCGGATAGAAGGGTATCTATCTACCTGTAGGACACGATAAAATATGTTGACAGAGAATCGTGTCCCACAGGCACAACGAGCAGTGGTGAGCTTAGGTAGCCAACTACAGCGAAGGCAAAGAGTATCTCTGAACTCTTCCTTTGTGAGATGGGTCGAGTGGTTGGAGAGGTACTTAACCAAGTGGATGCTCCCTTCTCTGAAGTCAGCTCGACCAGTTTCAGGCGATCTTGGGGGAGGCTCTCAACCACACGATCCACCTTCAACTGAGACAATGTCTTCTCTGTGGTCTTCTTGCTGATGAAGTTCTGCTGTTGTTCCTTACGAACTTCATCCATCAACTTACAGCTAAATGGTATTTGGTGACAACGAGCCAATATGTTGTAGGCCATTCATATCATATTATTATTATTATATTATATTATTATATATAATATATAATATTTTATTATTATTATTATATTACATATTATTTACCCACACAAATAATATAAAGAATATGATTAATGACCTATTATATTTCAGTGTAACTATGCAAGGAGATGCGGCTATTACTGTTGAAATACTTCCACAAGATATTATTTCCAGCGAATATTACTCCGTTTACTTGAAATACGAAGCTGAACCTACAGTATCTGATTACGACCATAAGATTGTATTACCTCGGGAACTTTCTAACCTTGGTAAGTTTGTTGGACCGGCAGCACGGCCTCCATGACAATGGACCCCGCCCTTTCTGACGACCTCCATACTTGGGACAACGGGCCCCGCCATTTCTGACGGCCTCCATACTTGGGACAACGGACCCCGCCCTTTCTGAGGGCCTCCATACTTGGGACAATGGACCCCGCCCTTTCTGACGGCCTCCATACTTGGGACAATGGACCCCGCCCTTTCTGACGGCCTCTATACTTGGGACAATGGACCCCGCCCTTTCTGACGGCCTCCATACTTGGGACAATGGACCCCGCCCTTTCTGACGGCCTCTATACTTGGGACAATGGACCCCGCCCTTTCTGACGGCCTCCATACTTGGGACAATGGACCCCGCCCTTTCTGACGGCCTCCATACTTGGGACAATGGACCCCACCCTTTCTGACGGCCTCCATACTTGGGACAATAGACCCCGCCCTTTCTGACGGCCTCTATACTTGGGACAATGGACCCCGCCCTTTCTGACGGCCTCCATACGTGGGACAATGGGCCCCGCCCTTTCTGACGGCCTCTATACTTGGGACAATGGACCCCGCCCTTTCTGACGGCCTCCATACTTGGGACAATGGACCCCGCCCTTTCTGACGGCCTCCATACTTGGGACAAGGGCCCCCGCCCTTTCTGACGGCCTCTATACTTGGGACAATGGACCCCGCCCTTTCTGACGGCCTCTCTACTTGGGACAACGGGCCCCACCCTTTCTGACGACCTCCATACTTGGGAAAATGGACCCCGCCCTTTCTGACGGCCTCCATACTTGGGACAATTGACCCCGCCCTTTCTGACGACCTCCATACTTGGGACAATGGACCCCGCCCTTTCTGACGGCCTCTATACTTGGGACAACGGGACCCACCCTTTCTGACGACCTCCATACTTGGGACAATGGACCCCGACCTTTCTGACGGCCTCCATACTTGGGACAATGGACCCCGCCCTTTCTGACGGCCTCCATACTTGGGACAATGGACCCCGCCCTTTCTGACGGCCTCTATACTTGGGACAACGGGCCCCGCCCTTTCTGACTGCCTCCATACTTGGGACAATGGAGCACGCCCTTTCTGACGGCCTCCATACTTGGGACAACGGACCCCGCCCTTTCTGACGGCCTCCATACTTGGGACAATAGACCCCGCCCTTTCTGACGGCCTCCATACTTGGGACAATGGGCCCCGCCCTTTCTGACGGCCTCCATACTTGGGAAATCGGACCCCGCCCTTTCAGACGGCCTCCATACTTGGGACAATGGACCCCGCCCTTTCTGACGGCCTCCATACTTGGGACAACGGACCCCGCCCTTTCTGACGGCCTCCATACTTGGGACAATAGACCCCGCCCTTTCTGACGGCCTCCATACTTGGGACAATGGGCCCCGCCCTTTCTGACGGCCTCCATACTTGGGAAATCGGACCCCGCCCTTTCTGACGGCCTCCATACTTGGGACAATGGACCCCGCCCTTTCTGACGGCCTCTATACTTGGGACAATGGACCCCGCCCTTTCTGACGGCCTCCATACTTGGGACAATAGACCCCGCCCTTTCTGACGGCCTCCATACTTGGGACAATGGGCCCCGCCCTTTCTGACGGCCTCCATACTTGGGAAATCGGACCCCGCCCTTTCTGACGGCCTCCATACTTGGGACAATGGACCCCGCCCTTTCTGACGGCCTCTATACTTGGGACAATGGACCCCGCCCTTTCTGACGGCCTCCATACTTGGGACAATGGGCCCCGCCCTTTCTGACGGCCTCCATACTTGGGACAATGGACCCCGCCCTTTCTGACGGCCTCCATACTTGGGACAATGGACCCCGCCCTTTCTGACGGCCTCCATACTTGGGACAATGGACCCCACCCTTTCTGACGGCCTCCATACTTGGGACAATGGACCCCGCCCTTTCTGACGGCCTCTATACTTGGGACAATGGACCCCGCCCTTTCTGACGGCCTCCATACTTGGGACAATGGACCCCGCCCTTTCTGACGGCCTCCATACTTGGGACAATGGACCCCACCCTTTCTGACGGCCTCCATACTTGGGACAATAGACCCCGCCCTTTCTGACGGCCTCTATACTTGGGACAATGGACCCCGCCCTTTCTGACGGCCTCTATACTTGGGACAACGGGCCCCGCCCTTTCTGACTGCCTCCATACTTGGGACAATGGAGCACGCCCTTTCTGACGGCCTCCATACTTGGGACAACGGACCCCGCCCTTTCTGACGGCCTCCATACTTGGGACAATAGACCCCGCCCTTTCTGACGGCCTCCATACTTGGGACAATGGGCCCCGCCCTTTCTGACGGCCTCCATACTTGGGAAATCGGCCCCCGCCCTTTCGGACGGCCTCTATGAGATTCTATCACTACTCTCACCCCCACAATGGACAGGATCGCTTTTTTTCATTAGTACCCAAGGCTACTTGGGAAACAGAGTGGAAGGGTTTACTGTGGAATATCACCCATATGGTGGTGAACAGATAGTCCTCGGCTTAATGAGCCTAAAAGAATCTCCCCCATTCATTAGTACTTTTTGTTTATTTCTTTATACTTTTTTTTTCTATTCTTTTCTAATTTATTTTTATTATTATTTTGAGACATACTCTGAACTTAAATAATTTTAATTTGTTTTTTATTTTATTTCACTGTATTCTTCTTCATGTCCGACCTTTTGATCCAATTTTACCGAGTTCAGTTTCTTACAGCCCCAATGCAGATAACTCGCCACAAACATGTGCAGTAGATTAATTAAATTTTCAAAATAATGATGGTTTATATTTATTTCAATATATCCGAAGTGGATGTAGGCCCCAACAGTATTATAATAATTAATAGTAAATTAAAAATAATTAAATGGACACAAATATGAAAGTCGTACATATAGGCCTAGTGATAAAAATGTAAAATAGTATCGTGATTATGGCTGTGTATGTGCGGTCGAGCACAAGCGGTGGTACTTAGGCCACTCCGCAGCTTCCAGTAAAAACCCCGGACTTTTAATAACGTGGTCTAAACTGTGTGACTGTAGATTGGGGTTACCCATGCTGGGGTCAAAAATGGGGCAACCATATGTAACGGCGGGTAGAATTACATGAGACCAGAGTTTATGTGCGGATGCTAGGGAAATTGAACTGAGGTCAACTTTTGTCGCCAGTCGCATACATGATGCTATTCCATGGTTTTTCAGGTGGTAATAATGTCCTGCGGCGCCATTTTTTGTCGAGAGGACCACCCCTAAGTAATTAAACTGGTGACCCTTGTAAGTAAATAAACTGTTGACCCATTCGATTGGCTGACCCTTGTAAGTAAATAAACTGTTGACCCATTCGATTGGCTGACCCTTGTAACTAAATAAACTGTTGACCAATTCGATTGGCTGACCCTTGTAAATCAATTTAATCATTTGCGGGGAGACGGCCACCTGTTCGGAATTATACAACCTTTGTTTTGCGTAAGTTAACTGTCAGGGAGTTTTGGTCACTGTAGGTTTCTAATTTATCCAGCTGAACCGCCTCTATTGTTTCCCCTAATTTAAGTATTATTGGATATCGCTTCAATTACTAATATATTATTTAATCACAGAATCATCGAGACATCCTGGAGAATTTTATCCAAATAAATACGCGGCTTTCTTTGATAACAACATTCTAATGGATGAAGGTATTTACTACATTGGGATAAAACCTCGTCACAGAAATCCTAGAAAGTTCTACAGCTCGGAGCCGTTCATAGAGGATAAGGTTAGTCAATCTCTATCAATGGATCATTCATAGAATATAAGGTTAGTCAATCTGTCTCAATGGATCATTCATAGAGGATAAGGTTAGTCAATCTGTCTCAATGGATCATTCATAGAGTATAAGGTTAGTCAATCTGTCTCAATGGATCATTCATAGAGGATAAGGTTAGTCAATCTCTATCAATGGATCATTCATAGAATATAAGGTTAGTCAATCTGTCTCAATGGATCATTCATAGAGGATAAGGTTAGTCAATCTGTCTCAATGGATCATTCATAGAGTATAAGGTTAGTCAATCTGTCTCAATAGATCATTCATAGAGTATAAGGTTCAATCTGTCTCAATGGATCATTCATAGAGTATAAGGTTAGTCAATCTGTCTCAATGGATCATTCATAGAGTATAAGGTTAGTCAATCTGTCTCAATGGATCATTCATAGAGGATAAGGTTAGTCAATCTCTATCAATGGATCATTCATAGAATATAAGGTTAGTCAATCTGTCTCAATGGATCATTCATAGAGGATAAGGTTAGTCAATCTGTCTCAATGGATCATTCATAGAGTATAAGGTTAGTCAATCTGTCTCAATAGATCATTCATAGAGTATAAGGTTCAATCTGTCTCAATGGATCATTCATAGAGTATAAGGTTAGTCAATCTGTCTCAATGGATCATTCATAGAGTATAAGGTTCAATCTGTCTCAATGGATCATTCATAGAGGATAAGGTTAGCCAATCTGTCTCAATGGATCATTCATAGAGGATAAGGTTAGTCAATCTCTATCAATGGATCATTCATAGAATATAAGGTTAGTCAATCTGTCTCAATGGATCATTCATAGAGTATAAGGTTAGTCAATCTGTCTCAATGGATCATTCATAGAGGATCAGGTTAGTCAACCTGTCTCAATGGATCATTCATAGGGTATAAGGTTAGTCAATCTGTCTCAATGGATCATTCATAGAGGATAAGGTTAGTCAATCTGTCTCAATGGATCATTCATAGGGTATAAGGTTAGTCAATCGGTCTCAATGGATCATTCATAGAAGATAAGGTTAGTCAATCTGTCTCAATGGATCATTCATAGAGGATAAGGTTAGTCAATCTGTCTCAATGGATCATTCATAGGGTATAAGGTTAGTCAATCTGTCTCAATGGATCATTCATAGAAGATAAGGTTCAATCTATCTCAATGGATCATTCATAGGGGATAAGGTTAGTCAATCTGACTCAATGGATCATTCATAGAGGATAAGGTTAGTCAATCTGTCTCAATGGATCATTCATAGAGTATAAGGTTAGTCAATCTGTCTCAATAGATCATTTATACAGTATAAGGTTAGTCAATCTGTCTCAATAGATCATTCATAGAGGATAAGGTTAGTCAATCTGTCTCAATAGATCATTCATAGAGTATAAGGTTAGTCAATCTGTCTCAATAGATCATTCATAGAGTATAAGGTTAGTCAATCTGTCTCAATAGATCATTCATAGAGGATAAGGTTAGTCAATCTGTCTCAATAGATCATTCATAGAGTATAAGGTTAGTCAATTTGTCTCAATAGATCATTCATAGAGGATAAGGTTAGTCAATCTGTCTCAATAGATCATTCATAGAGTATAAGGTTAGTCAATCTGTCTCAATAGATCATTCATAGAGTATAAGGTTAGTCAATCTGTCTCAATAGATCATTCATAGAGTATAAGGTTAGTCAATCTGTATCAATGGATCATTCATAGAGGATAAGGTTAGTCAATCTGTCTCAATGGATCATTCATAGGGTATAAGGTTAGTCAATCTGTCTCAATGGATCATTCATAGAAGATAAGGTTAGTCAATCTGTCTCAATGGATCATTCATAGAGGATAAGGTTAGTCAATCTGTCTCAATGGATCATTCATAGGGTATAAGGTTAGTCAATCTGTCTCAATGGATCATTCATAGAAGATAAGGTTCAATCTATCTCAATGGATCATTCATAGAGGATAAGGTTAGTCAATCTGTCTCAATAGATCATTCATAGAGTATAAGGTTAGTCAATCTGTCTCAATAGATCATTCATAGAGGATAAGGTTAGTCAATCTGTCTCAATGGATCATTCATAGGGGATAAGGTTAGTCAATCTGACTCAATGGATCATTCATAGAGGATAAGGTTAGTCAATCTGTCTCAATGGATCATTCATAGAGTATAAGGTTAGTCAATCTGTCTCAATAGATCATTCATAGAGTATAAGGTTAGTCAATCTGTCTCAATAGATCATTCATAGAGGATAAGGTTAGTCAATCTGTCTCAATAGTTCATTCATAGAGTATAAGGTTAGTCAATCTGTCTCAATAGATCATTCATAGAGTATAAGGTTAGTCAATCTGTCTCAATAGATCATTCATAGAGGATAAGGTTAGTCAATCTGTCTCAATGGATCATTCATAGGGGATAAGGTTAGTCAATCTGACTCAATTGATCATTCATAGAGTATAAGGTTCAATCTGTCTCAATGGATCATTCATAGAGGATAAGGTTAGTCAATCTGTCTCAATGGATCATTCATAGGGGATAAGGTTAGTCAATCTGACTCAATGGATCATTCATAGAGGATAAGGTTAGTCAATCTGTCTCAATGGATCATTCATAGAGTATAAGGTTAGTCAATCTGTCTCAATAGATCATTCATAGAGTATAAGGTTAGTCAATCTGTCTCAATAGATCATTCATAGAGGATAAGGTTAGTCAATCTGTCTCAATAGATCATTCATAGAGTATAAGGTTAGTCAATCTGTATCAATGGATCATTCATAGAGGATAAGGTTAGTCAATCTGTCTCAATAGATCATTCATAGAGTATAAGGTTAGTCAATCTGACTCAATGGATCATTCATAGAGGATAAGGTTAGTCAATCTGTCTCAATGGATCATTCATAGAGTATAAGGTTAGTCAATCTGTCTCAATAGATCATTCATAGAGTATAAGGTTAGTCAATCTGTCTCAATTGATCATTCATAGAGTATAAGGTTCAATCTGTCTCAATGGATCATTCATAGAGGATAAGGTTAGTCAATCTGTCTCAATGGATCATTCATAGAAGATAAGGTTCAATCTATCTCAATGGATCATTCATAGAGTATAAGGTTAGTCAATCTGTCTCAATGGATCATTCATAGAGTATAAGGTTAGTCAATCTGTCTCAATAGATCATTCATAGAGGATAAGGTTAGTCAATCTGTCTCAATGGATCATTCATAGGGGATAAGGTTAGTCAATCTGACTCAATTGATCATTCATAGAGTATAAGGTTCAATCTGTCTCAATGGATCATTCATAGAGGATAAGGTTAGTCAATCTGTCTCAATTGATCATTCATAGAGTATAAGGTTAGTCAATCTGACTCAATGGATCATTCATAGAGTATAAGGTTAGTCAATCTGTCTCAATAGATCATTCATAGAGTATAAGGTTAGTCAATCTGTCTCAATGGATCATTCATAGAGGATAAGGTTAGTCAATCTGTCTCAATTGATCATTCATAGAGTATAAGGTTAGTCAATCTGACTCAATGGATCATTCATAGAGTATAAGGTTAGTCAATCTGTCTTAATAGATCATTCATAGAGGATAAGGTTAGTCAATCTGTCTCAATGGATCATTCATAGAGGATAAGGTTAGTCAATCTGTCTCAATAGATCATTCATAGAGTATAAGGTTAGTCAATCTGACTCAATGGATCATTCATAGAGGATAAGGTTAGTCAATCTGTCTCAATAGATCATTCATAGAGTATAAGGTTAGTCAATCTGTCTCAATAGATCATTCATAGAGTATAAGGTTAGTCAATCTGTCTCAATAGATCATTCATAGAGGATAAGGTTAGTCAATCTGTCTCAATGGATCATTCATAGGGGATAAGGTTAGTCAATCTGACTCAATGGATCATTCATAGAGGATAAGGTTAGTCAATCTGTCTCAATGGATCATTCATAGGGGATAAGGTTAGTCAATCTGTCTCAATAGATCATTCATAGGGGATAAGGTTAGTCAATCTGTCTCAATAGATCATTCATAGAGTATAAGGTTAGTCAATCTGTCTCAATAGATCATTCATAGGGGATAAGGTTAGTCAATCTGTCTCAATAGATCATTCATAGAGTATAAGGTTAGTCAATCTGACTCAATGGATCATTCATAGAGGATAAGGTAAGTCAATCTGTCTCAATGGATCATTCATAGGGGATAAGGTTAGTCAATCTGTCTCAATAGATCATTCATAGGGGATAAGGTTACTCAATCTGTCTAAATAGATCATTCATAGGGGATAAGGTTAGTCAATCTGTCTCAATAGATCATTCATAGAGGATAAGGTTAGTCAATCTGTCTCAATTGATCATTCATAGAGTATAAGGTTCAATCTGTCTCAATGGATCATTCATAGAGGATAAGGTTAGTAAATCTGTCTCAATGGATCATTCATAGAGTATAAGGTTAGTCAATCTGTCTCAATGGATCATTCATAGAGTATAAGGTTAGTCAATCTGTCTCAATGGATCATTCATAGAGTATAAGGTTAGTCAATCTGTATCAATGGATCATTCATAGAAGATAAGGTTAGTCAATCTGTCTCAATAGATCATTCATAGAGTATAAGGTTCAATCTGTCTCAATAGATCATTCATAGAGTATAAGGTTCAATCTGTCTCAATGGATCATTCATAGAGTATAAGGTTAGTCAATCTGTCTCAATTGATCATTCATAGAAGATAAGGTTAGACAATATGTCTCAATGGATCATTCATGTTTTTGTTTGACTAAATATATATTTTTCTAGGTCTTCATGAGCAATCTAACTATCGCGATTTACACAACTCTCTGTCAATCATTCAATGACGAT
>JAUCBJ010009056.1:0-36195 GCA_032718475.1 Nemertoderma westbladi | reverse complement strand
GGATGTCCAAGGGATGCGTGGTAAGTAATGAATGGATGTCCAAGGGATGCGTGGTAAGTAATGAATGGATGTCCAAGGGATGCGTGGTAAGTAATGAATGGATGTCCAAGGGATGCGTGGTAAGTAATGAATGGATGTCCAAGGGATGCGTGGTAAGTAATGAATGGATGTCCAAGGGATGCGTGGTAAGTAATGAATGGATGTCCAAGGGATGCGTGGTAAGTAATGAATGGATGTCCAAGGGATGCGTGGTAAGTAATGAATGGATGTCCAAGGGATGCGTGGTAAGTAATGAATGGATGTCCAAGGGATGCGTGGTAAGTAATGAATGGATGTCCAAGGGATGCGTGGTAAGTAATGAATGGATGTCCAAGGGATGCGTGGTAAGTAATGAATGGATGTCCAAGGGATGCGTGGTAAGTAATGAATGGATGTCCAAGGGATGCGTGGTAAGTAATGAATGGATGTCCAAGGGATGCGTGGTAAGTAATGAATGGATGTCCAAGGGATGCGTGGTAAGTAATGAATGGATGTCCAAGGGATGCGTGGTAAGTAATGAATGGATGTCCAAGGGATGCGTGGTAAGTAATGAATGGATGTCCAAGGGATGCGTGGTAAGTAATGAATGGATGTCCAAGGGATGCGTGGTAAGTAATGAATGGATGTCCAAGGGATGCGTGGTAAGTAATGAATGGATGTCCAAGGGATGCGTGGTAAGTAATGAATGGATGTCCAAGGGATGCGTGGTAAGTAATGAATGGATGTCCAAGGGATGCGTGGTAAGTAATGAATGGATGTCCAAGGGATGCGTGGTAAGTAATGAATGGATGTCCAAGGGATGCGTGGTAAGTAATGAATGGATGTCCAAGGGATGCGTGGTAAGTAATGAATGGATGTCCAAGGGATGCGTGGTAAGTAATGAATGGATGTCCAAGGGATGCGTGGTAAGTAATGAATGGATGTCCAAGGGATGCGTGGTAAGTAATGAATGGATGTCCAAGGGATGCGTGGTAAGTAATGAATGGATGTCCAAGGGATGCGTGGTAAGTAATGAATGGATGTCCAAGGGATGCGTGGTAAGTAATGAATGGATGTCCAAGGGATGCGTGGTAAGTAATGAATGGATGTCCAAGGGATGCGTGGTAAGTAATGAATGGATGTCCAAGGGATGCGTGGTAAGTAATGAATGGATGTCCAAGGGATGCGTGGTAAGTAATGAATGGATGTCCAAGGGATGCGTGGTAAGTAATGAATGGATGTCCAAGGGATGCGTGGTAAGTAATGAATGGATGTCCAAGGGATGCGTGGTAAGTAATGAATGGATGTCCAAGGGATGCGTGGTAAGTAATGAATGGATGTCCAAGGGATGCGTGGTAAGTAATGAATGGATGTCCAAGGGATGCGTGGTAAGTAATGAATGGATGTCCAAGGGATGCGTGGTAAGTAATGAATGGATGTCCAAGGGATGCGTGGTAAGTAATGAATGGATGTCCAAGGGATGCGTGGTAAGTAATGAATGGATGTCCAAGGGATGCGTGGTAAGTAATGAATGGATGTCCAAGGGATGCGTGGTAAGTAATGAATGGATGTCCAAGGGATGCGTGGTAAGTAATGAATGGATGTCCAAGGGATGCGTGGTAAGTAATGAATGGATGTCCAAGGGATGCGTGGTAAGTAATGAATGGATGTCCAAGGGATGCGTGGTAAGTAATGAATGGATGTCCAAGGGATGCGTGGTAAGTAATGAATGGATGTCCAAGGGATGCGTGGTAAGTAATGAATGGATGTCCAAGGGATGCGTGGTAAGTAATGAATGGATGTCCAAGGGATGCGTGGTAAGTAATGAATGGATGTCCAAGGGATGCGTGGTAAGTAATGAATGGATGTCCAAGGGATGCGTGGTAAGTAATGAATGGATGTCCAATGGATGCGTGGTAAGTAATGAATGGATGTCCAAGGGATGCGTGGTAAGTAATGAATGGATGTCCAAGGGATGCGTGGTAAGTAATGAATGGATGTCCAAGGGATGCGTGGTAAGTAATGAATGGATGTCCAAGGGATGCGTGGTAAGTAATGAATGGATGTCCAAGGGATGCGTGGTAAGTAATGAATGGATGTCCAAGGGATGCGTGGTAAGTAATGAATGGATGTCCAAGGGATGCGTGGTAAGTAATGAATGGATGTCCAATGGCGCGTGGTAAGTAATGAATGGATGTCCAAGGGATGCGTGGTAAGTAATGAATGGATGTCCAAGGGATGCGTGGTAAGTAATGAATGGATGTCCAAGGGATGCGTGGTAAGTAATGAATGGATGTCCAAGGGATGCGTGGTAAGTAATGAATGGATGTCCAAGGGATGCGTGGTAAGTAATGAATGGATGTCCAAGGGATGCGTGGTAAGTAATGAATGGATGTCCAAGGGATGCGTGGTAAGTAATGAATGGATGTCCAAGGGATGCGTGGTAAGTAATGAATGGATGTCCAAGGGATGCGTGGTAAGTAATGAATGGATGTCCAAGGGATGCGTGGTAAGTAATGAATGGATGTCCAAGGGATGCGTGGTAAGTAATGAATGGATGTCCAAGGGATGCGTGGTAAGTAATGAATGGATGTCCAAGGGATGCGTGGTAAGTAATGAATGGATGTCCAAGGGATGCGTGGTAAGTAATGAATGGATGTCCAAGGGATGCGTGGTAAGTAATGAATGGATGTCCAAGGGATGCGTGGTAAGTAATGAATGGATGTCCAAGGGATGCGTGGTAAGTAATGAATGGATGTCCAAGGGATGCGTGGTAAGTAATGAATGGATGTCCAAGGGATGCGTGGTAAGTAATGAATGGATGTCCAAGGGATGCGTGGTAAGTAATGAATGGATGTCCAAGGGATGCGTGGTAAGTAATGAATGGATGTCCAAGGGATGCGTGGTAAGTAATGAATGGATGTCCAAGGGATGCGTGGTAAGTAATGAATGGATGTCCAAGGGATGCGTGGTAAGTAATGAATGGATGTCCAAGGGATGCGTGGTAAGTAATGAATGGATGTCCAAGGGATGCGTGGTAAGTAATGAATGGATGTCCAAGGGATGCGTGGTAAGTAATGAATGGATGTCCAAGGGATGCGTGGTAAGTAATGAATGGATGTCCAAGGGATGCGTGGTAAGTAATGAATGGATGTCCAAGGGATGCGTGGTAAGTAATGAATGGATGTCCAAGGGATGCGTGGTAAGTAATGAATGGATGTCCAAGGGATGCGTGGTAAGTAATGAATGGATGTCCAAGGGATGCGTGGTAAGTAATGAATGGATGTCCAAGGGATGCGTGGTAAGTAATGAATGGATGTCCAAGGGATGCGTGGTAAGTAATGAATGGATGTCCAAGGGATGCGTGGTAAGTAATGAATGGATGTCCAAGGGATGCGTGGTAAGTAATGAATGGATGTCCAAGGGATGCGTGGTAAGTAATGAATGGATGTCCAAGGGATGCGTGGTAAGTAATGAATGGATGTCCAAGGGATGCGTGGTAAGTAATGAATGGATGTCCAAGGGATGCGTGGTAAGTAATGAATGGATGTCCAAGGGATGCGTGGTAAGTAATGAATGGATGTCCAAGGGATGCGTGGTAAGTAATGAATGGATGTCCAAGGGATGCGTGGTAAGTAATGAATGGATGTCCAAGGGATGCGTGGTAAGTAATGAATGGATGTCCAAGGGATGCGTGGTAAGTAATGAATGGATGTCCAAGGGATGCGTGGTAAGTAATGAATGGATGTCCAAGGGATGCGTGGTAAGTAATGAATGGATGTCCAAGGGATGCGTGGTAAGTAATGAATGGATGTCCAAGGGATGCGTGGTAAGTAATGAATGGATGTCCAATGGCGCGTGGTAAGTAATGAATGGATGTCCAAGGGATGCGTGGTAAGTAATGAATGGATGTCCAAGGGATGCGTGGTAAGTAATGAATGGATGTCCAAGGGATGCGTGGTAAGTAATGAATGGATGTCCAAGGGATGCGTGGTAAGTAATGAATGGATGTCCAAGGGATGCGTGGTAAGTAATGAATGGATGTCCAAGGGATGCGTGGTAAGTAATGAATGGATGTCCAAGGGATGCGTGGTAAGTAATGAATGGATGTCCAAGGGATGCGTGGTAAGTAATGAATGGATGTCCAAGGGATGCGTGGTAAGTAATGAATGGATGTCCAAGGGATGCGTGGTAAGTAATGAATGGATGTCCAAGGGATGCGTGGTAAGTAATGAATGGATGTCCAAGGGATGCGTGGTAAGTAATGAATGGATGTCCAAGGGATGCGTGGTAAGTAATGAATGGATGTCCAAGGGATGCGTGGTAAGTAATGAATGGATGTCCAAGGGATGCGTGGTAAGTAATGAATGGATGTCCAAGGGATGCGTGGTAAGTAATGAATGGATGTCCAAGGGATGCGTGGTAAGTAATGAATGGATGTCCAAGGGATGCGTGGTAAGTAATGAATGGATGTCCAAGGGATGCGTGGTAAGTAATGAATGGATGTCCAAGGGATGCGTGGTAAGTAATGAATGGATGTCCAAGGGATGCGTGGTAAGTAATGAATGGATGTCCAAGGGATGCGTGGTAAGTAATGAATGGATGTCCAAGGGATGCGTGGTAAGTAATGAATGGATGTCCAATGGCGCGTGGTAAGTAATGAATGGATGTCCAAGGGATGCGTGGTAAGTAATGAATGGATGTCCAAGGGATGCGTGGTAAGTAATGAATGGATGTCCAAGGGATGCGTGGTAAGTAATGAATGGATGTCCAAGGGATGCGTGGTAAGTAATGAATGGATGTCCAAGGGATGCGTGGTAAGTAATGAATGGATGTCCAAGGGATACGTGGTAAGTAATGAATGGATGTCGAAGGAATGCGTGGTAAGTAATGAATGGATGTCCAATGGCGCGTGGTAAGTAATGAATGGATGTCCAAGGGATGCGTGGTAAGTAATGAATGGATGTCCAAGGGATGCGTGGTAAGTAATGAATGGATGTCCAAGGGATGCGTGGTAAGTAATGAATGGATGTCCAAGGGATGCGTGGTAAGTAATGAATGGATGTCCAAGGGATGCGTGGTAAGTAATGAATGGATGTCCAAGGGATGCGTGGTAAGTAATGAATGGATGTCCAAGGGATGCGTGGTAAGTAATGAATGGATGTCCAAGGGATGCGTGGTAAGGAATGAATGGATGTCCAATGGCGCGTGGTAAGTAATGAATGGATGTCCAAGGGATACGTGGTAAGTAATGAATGGATGTCCAAGGGATGCGTGGTAAGTAATGAATGGATGTCCAAGGGATGCGTGGTAAGTAATGAATGGATGTCGAAGGAATGCGTGGTAAGTAATGAATGGATGTCCAATGGCGCGTGGTAAGTAATGAATGGATGTCCAAGGGATGCGTGGTAAGTAATGAATGGATGTCCAAGGGATGCGTGGTAAGTAATGAATGGATGTCCAAGGGATGCGTGGTAAGTAATGAATGGATGTCCAAGGGATTCGTGGTAAGTAATGAATGGATGTCCAAGGGATGCGTGGTAAGGAATGAATGGATGTCCAATGGCGCGTGGTAAGTAATGAATGGATGTCCAAGGGATACGTGGTAAGTAATGAATGGATGTCCAAGGGATGCGTGGTAAGTAATGAATGGATGTCCAAGGGCTGCGTGGTAAGTAATGAATGGATGTCCAAGGGATGCGTGGTAAGTAATGAATGGATGTCCAAGGGATGCGTGGTAAGTAATGAATGGATGTCCAAGGGATGCGTGGTAAGTAATGAATGGATGTCCAAGGGATGCGTGGTAAGTAATGAATGGATGTCCAAGGGATGCGTGGTAAGTAATGAATGGATGTCCAAGGGATGCGTGGTAAGTAATGAATGGATGTCCAAGGGATGCGTGGTAAGTAATGAATGGATGTCCAAGGGATGCGTGGTAAGTAATGAATGGATGTCCAAGGGATGCGTGGTAAGTAATGAATGGATGTCCAAGGGATGCGTGGTAAGTAATGAATGGATGTCCAAGGGATGCGTGGTAAGTAATGAATGGATGTCCAAGGGATGCGTGGTAAGTAATGAATGGATGTCCAAGGGATGCGTGGTAAGTAATGAATGGATGTCCAAGGGATGCGTGGTAAGTAATGAATGGATGTCCAAGGGATGCGTGGTAAGTAATGAATGGATGTCCAAGGGATGCGTGGTAAGTAATGAATGGATGTCCAAGGGATGCGTGGTAAGTAATGAATGGATGTCCAAGGGATGCGTGGTAAGTAATGAATGGATGTCCAAGGGATGCGTGGTAAGTAATGAATGGATGTCCAAGGGATGCGTGGTAAGTAATGAATGGATGTCCAAGGGATGCGTGGTAAGTAATGAATGGATGTCCAAGGGATGCGTGGTAAGTAATGAATGGATGTCCAAGGGATGCGTGGTAAGTAATGAATGGATGTCCAAGGGATGCGTGGTAAGTAATGAATGGATGTCCAAGGGATGCGTGGTAAGTAATGAATGGATGTCCAATGGCGCGTGGTAAGTAATGAATGGATGTCCAAGGGATGCGTGGTAAGTAATGAATGGATGTCCAAGGGATGCGTGGTAAGTAATGAATGGATGTCCAAGGGATGCGTGGTAAGTAATGAATGGATGTCCAAGGGATGCGTGGTAAGTAATGAATGGATGTCCAAGGGATGCGTGGTAAGTAATGAATGGATGTCCAAGGGATGCGTGGTAAGTAATGAATGGATGTCCAAGGGATGCGTGGTAAGTAATGAATGGATGTCCAAGGGATGCGTGGTAAGTAATGAATGGATGTCCAAGGGATGCGTGGTAAGTAATGAATGGATGTCCAAGGGATGCGTGGTAAGTAATGAATGGATGTCCAAGGGATGCGTGGTAAGTAATGAATGGATGTCCAAGGGATGCGTGGTAAGTAATGAATGGATGTCCAAGGGATGCGTGGTAAGTAATGAATGGATGTCCAAGGGATGCGTGGTAAGTAATGAATGGATGTCCAAGGGATGCGTGGTAAGTAATGAATGGATGTCCAAGGGATGCGTGGTAAGTAATGAATGGATGTCCAAGGGATGCGTGGTAAGTAATGAATGGATGTCCAAGGGATGCGTGGTAAGTAATGAATGGATGTCCAAGGGATGCGTGGTAAGTAATGAATGGATGTCCAAGGGATGCGTGGTAAGTAATGAATGGATGTCCAAGGGATGCGTGGTAAGTAATGAATGGATGTCCAAGGGATGCGTGGTAAGTAATGAATGGATGTCCAAGGGATGCGTGGTAAGTAATGAATGGATGTCCAAGGGATGCGTGGTAAGTAATGAATGGATGTCCAAGGGATGCGTGGTAAGTAATGAATGGATGTCCAAGGGATGCGTGGTAAGTAATGAATGGATGTCCAAGGGATGCGTGGTAAGTAATGAATGGATGTCCAAGGGATGCGTGGTAAGTAATGAATGGATGTCCAAGGGATGCGTGGTAAGTAATGAATGGATGTCCAAGGGATGCGTGGTAAGTAATGAATGGATGTCCAAGGGATGCGTGGTAAGTAATGAATGGATGTCCAATGGCGCGTGGTAAGTAATGAATGGATGTCCAAGGGATGCGTGGTAAGTAATGAATGGATGTCCAAGGGATGCGTGGTAAGTAATGAATGGATGTCCAAGGGATGCGTGGTAAGTAATGAATGGATGTCCAAGGGATGCGTGGTAAGTAATGAATGGATGTCCAAGGGATGCGTGGTAAGTAATGAATGGATGTCCAAGGGATACGTGGTAAGTAATGAATGGATGTCGAAGGAATGCGTGGTAAGTAATGAATGGATGTCCAATGGCGCGTGGTAAGTAATGAATGGATGTCCAAGGGATGCGTGGTAAGTAATGAATGGATGTCCAAGGGATGCGTGGTAAGTAATGAATGGATGTCCAAGGGATGCGTGGTAAGTAATGAATGGATGTTCAAGGGATGCGTGGTAAGTAATGAATGGATGTCCAAGGGATGCGTGGTAAGTAATGAATGGATGTCCAAGGGATGCGTGGTAAGTAATGAATGGATGTCCAAGGGATTCGTGGTAAGTAATGAATGGATGTCCAAGGGATGCGTGGTAAGGAATGAATGGATGTCCAATGGCGCGTGGTAAGTAATGAATGGATGTCCAAGGGATACGTGGTAAGTAATGAATGGATGTCCAAGGGATGCGTGGTAAGTAATGAATGGATGTCCAAGGGATGCGTGGTAAGTAATGAATGGATGTCGAAGGAATGCGTGGTAAGTAATGAATGGATGTCCAATGGCGCGTGGTAAGTAATGAATGGATGTCCAAGGGATGCGTGGTAAGTAATGAATGGATGTCCAAGGGATGCGTGGTAAGTAATGAATGTATGTCCAAGGGATGCGTGGTAAGTAATGAATGGATGTCCAAGGGATTCGTGGTAAGTAATGAATGGATGTCCAAGGGATGCGTGGTAAGGAATGAATGGATGTCCAATGGCGCGTGGTAAGTAATGAATGGATGTCCAAGGGATACGTGGTAAGTAATGAATGGATGTCGAAGGAATGCGTGGTAAGTAATGAATGGATGTCCAATGGCGCGTGGTAAGTAATGAATGGATGTCCAAGGGATGCGTGGTAAGTAATGAATGGATGTCCAAGGGATGCGTGGTAAGTAATGAATGGATGTCCAAGGGATGCGTGGTAAGTAATGAATGGATGTCCAAGGGATGCGTGGTAAGTAATGAATGGATGTCCAAGGGATGCGTGGTAAGTAATGAATGGATGTCCAAGGGATGCGTGGTAAGTAATGAATGGATGTCCAAGGGATGCGTGGTAAGTAATGAATGGATGTCCAAGGGATGTGTGGTAAGTAATGAATGGATGTCCAAGGGATGCGTGGTAAGTAATGAATGGATGTCCAAGGGATGCGTGGTAAGTAATGAATGGATGTCCAAGGGATGCGTGGTAAGTAATGAATGGATGTCCAAGGGATGCGTGGTAAGTAATAAATGGATGTCCAAGGGATGCGTGGTAAGTAATGAATGGATGTCCAAGGGATGCGTGGTAAGTAATGAATGGATGTCCAAGGGATGCGTGGTAAGTAATGAATGGATGTCCAAGGGATGCGTGGTAAGTAATGAATGGATGTCCAAGGGATGCGTGGTAAGTAATGAATGGATGTCCAAGGGATGCGTGGTAAGTAATGAATGGATGTCCAAGGGATGCGTGGTAAGTAATGAATGGATGTCCAATGGCGCGTGGTAAGTAATGAATGGATGTCCAAGGGATGCGTGGTAAGTAATGAATGGATGTCCAAGGGATGCGTGGTAAGTAATGAATGGATGTCCAAGGGATGCGTGGTAAGTAATGAATGGATGTCCAAGGGATGCGTGGTAAGTAATGAATGGATGTCCAAGGGATGCGTGGTAAGTAATGAATGGATGTCCAAGGGATACGTGGTAAGTAATGAATGGATGTCGAAGGAATGCGTGGTAAGTAATGAATGGATGTCCAATGGCGCGTGGTAAGTAATGAATGGATGTCCAAGGGATGCGTGGTAAGTAATGAATGGATGTCCAAGGGATGCGTGGTAAGTAATGAATGGATGTCCAAGGGATGCGTGGTAAGTAATGAATGGATGTCCAAGGGATGCGTGGTAAGTAATGAATGGATGTCCAAGGGATGCGTGGTAAGTAATGAATGGATGTCCAAGGGATGCGTGGTAAGTAATGAATGGATGTCCAAGGGATTCGTGGTAAGTAATGAATGGATGTCCAAGGGATGCGTCGTAAGGAATGAATGGATGTCCAATGGCGCGTGGTAAGTAATGAATGGATGTCCAAGGGATACGTGGTAAGTAATGAATGGATGTCCAAGGGATGCGTGGTAAGTAATGAATGGATGTCCAAGGGATGCGTGGTAAGTAATGAATGGATGTCGAAGGAATGCGTGGTAAGTAATGAATGGATGTCCAATGGCGCGTGGTAAGTAATGAATGGATGTCCAAGGGATGCGTGGTAAGTAATGAATGGATGTCCAAGGGATGCGTGGTAAGTAATGAATGGATGTCCAAGGGATGCGTGGTAAGTAATGAATGGATGTCCAAGGGATTCGTGGTAAGTAATGAATGGATGTCCAAGGGATGCGTGGTAAGGAATGAATGGATGTCCAATGGCGCGTGGTAAGTAATGAATGGATGTCCAAGGGATACGTGGTAAGTAATGAATGGATGTCGAAGGAATGCGTGGTAAGTAATGAATGGATGTCCAATGGCGCGTGGTAAGTAATGAATGGATGTCCAAGGGATGCGTGGTAAGTAATGAATGGATGTCCAAGGGATGCGTGGTAAGTAATGAATGGATGTCCAAGGGATGCGTGGTAAGTAATGAATGGATGTCCAAGGGATGCGTGGTAAGTAATGAATGGATGTCCAAGGGATTCGTGGTAAGTAATGAATGGATGTCCAAGGAATGCGTGGTAAGTAATGAATGGATGTTCAAGGGATGCGTGGTAAGTAATAAATGGATGTCCAAGGGATGCGTGGTAAGTAATGAATGGATGTCCAATGGCGCGTGGTAAGTAATGAATGGATGTCCAAGGGATGCGTGGTAAGTAATGAATGGATGTCCAAGGGATGCGTGGTAAGTAATGAATGGATGTCCAAGGGATGCGTGGTAAGTAATGAATGGATGTCCAAGGGATGCGTGGTAAGTAATGAATGGATGTCCAAGGAATGCGTGGTAAGTAATGAATGGATGTTCAAGGGATGCGTGGTAAGTAATAAATGGATGTCCAAGGGATGCGTGGTAAGTAATGAATGGATGTCCAATGGCGCGTGGTAAGTAATGAATGGATGTCCAAGGGATGCGTGGTAAGTAATGAATGGATGTCCAAGGGATGCGTGGTAAGTAATGAATGGATGTCCAAGGGATGCGTGGTAAGTAATGAATGGATGTCCAAGGGATGCGTGGTAAGTAATGAATGGATGTCCAAGGAATGCGTGGTAAGTAATGAATGGATGTTCAAGGGATGCGTGGTAAGTAATAAATGGATGTCCAAGGGATGCGTGGTAAGTAATAAATGGATGTCCAAGGGATGCGTGGTAAGTAATGAATGGATGTCCAATGGCGCGTGGTAAGTAATGAATGGATGTCCAAGGGATGCGTGGTAAGTAATGAATGGATGTCCAAGGGATGCGTGGTAAGTAATGAATGGATGTCCAAGGAATGCGTGGTAAGTAATGAATGGATGTTCAAGGGATGCGTGGTAAGTAATAAATGGATGTCCAAGGGATGCGTGGTAAGTAATAAATGGATGTCCAAGGGATGCGTGGTAAGTAATGAATGGATGTCCAAGGGATGCGTGGTAAGTAATGAATGGATGTCCAAGGGATGCGTGGTAAGTAATGAATGGATGTCCAAGGAATGCGTGGTAAGTAATGAATGGATGTTCAAGGGATGCGTGGTAAGTAATAAATGGATGTCCAAGGGATGCGTGGTAAGTAATGAATGGATGTCCAAGGAATGCGTGGTAAGTAATGAATGGATGTTCAAGGGATGCGTGGTAAGTAATAAATGGATGTCCAAGGGATGCGTGGTAAGTAATGAATGGATGTCCAATGGATGCGTGGTAAGTAATGAATGGATGTCCAAGGGATGCGTGGTAAGTAATGAATGGATGTCCAAGGGATTCGTGGTAAGTAATGAATGGATGTCCAAGGGATGCGTGGTAAGGAATGAATGGATGTCCAAGGGATGCGTGGTAAGTAATGAATGGATGTCCAAGGGATGCGTGGTAAGTAATGAATGGATGTCCAAGGGATGCGTGGTAAGTAATGAATGGATGTCCAAGGGATGCGTGGTAAGTAATGAATGGATGTCCAAGGGATGCGTGGTAAGTAATGAATGGAGGTACAAGGGATGCGTGGTAAGTAATGAATGGATGTCCAAGGGATGCGTGGTAAGTAATGAATGGATGTCCAAGGGATGCGTGGTAAGTAATGAATGGATGTCCAAGGGATGCGTGGTAAGTAATGAATGGATGTCCAAGGGATGCGTGGTAAGTAATGAATGGATGTCCAAGGGATGCGTGGTAAGTAATGAATGGATGTCCAAGGGATGCGTGGTAAGTAATGAATGGATGTCCAAGGAATGCGTGGTAAGTAATGAATGGATGTTCAAGGGATGCGTGGTAAGTAATAAATGGATGTCCAAGGGATGCGTGGTAAGTAATGAATGGATGTCCAAGGGATGCGTGGTAAGTAATGAATGGATGTCCAAGGGATGCGTGGTAAGTAATGAATGGATGTCCAAGGGATGCGTGGTAAGTAATGAATGGATGTCCAAGGGATGCGTGGTAAGTAATGAATGGATGTTCAAGGGATGCGTGGTAAGTAATGAATGGATGTCCAAGGGATGCGTGGTAAGTAATGAATGGATGTCCAAGGGATGCGTGGTAAGTAATGAATGGATGTTCAAGGGATGCGTGGTAAGTAATGAATGGATGTCCAAGGGATGCGTGGTAAGTAATGAATGGATGTCCAAGGGATGCGTGGTAAGTAATGAATGGATGTCCAAGGGATGCGTGGTAAGTAATGAATGGATGTCCAAGGGATGCGTGGTAAGTAATGAATGGATGTCCAAGGGATGCGTGGTAAGTAATGAATGGATGTCCAAGGGATGCGTGGTAAGTAATGAATGGATGTCCAAGGGATGCGTGGTAAGTAATGAATGGATGTCCAAGGGATGCGTGGTAAGTAATGAATGGATGTCCAAGGGATGCGTGGTAAGTAATGAATGGATGTCCAAGGGATGCGTGGTAAGTAATGAATGGATGTCCAAGGGATGCGTGGTAAGTAATGAATGGAGGTCCAAGGGATGCGTGGTAAGTAATGAATGGATGTCCAAGGGATGCGTGGTAAGTAATGAATGGATGTCCAAGGGATGCGTGGTAAGTAATGAATGGATGTCCAAGGGATGCGTGGTAAGTAATGAATGGATGTCCAAGGGATGCGTGGTAAGTAATGAATGGATGTCCAAGGGATGCGTGGTAAGTAATGAATGGATGTCCAAGGGATGCGTGGTAAGTAATGAATGGATGTCCAAGGGATGCGTGGTAAGTAATGAATGGATGTCCAAGGGATGCGTGGTAAGTAATGAATGGATGTCCAAGGGATGCGTGGTAAGTAATGAATGGATGTCCAAGGGATGCGTGGTAAGTAATGAATGGATGTCCAAGGGATGCGTGGTAAGTAATGAATGGATGTCCAAGGGATGCGTGGTAAGTAATGAATGGATGTCCAAGGGATGCGTGGTAAGTAATGAATGGATGTCCAAGGGATGCGTGGTAAGTAATGAATGGATGTCCAAGGGATGCGTGGTAAGTAATGAATGGATGTCCAAGGGATGCGTGGTAAGTAATGAATGGATGTCCAAGGGATGCGTGGTAAGTAATGAATGGATGTCCAAGGGATGCGTGGTAAGTAATGAATGGATGTCCAAGGGATGCGTGGTAAGTAATGAATGGATGTCCAAGGGATGCGTGGTAAGTAATGAATGGATGTCCAAGGGATGCGTGGTAAGTAATGAATGGATGTCCAAGGGATGCGTGGTAAGTAATGAATGGATGTCCAAGGGATGCGTGGTAAGTAATGAATGGATGTCCAAGGGATGCGTGGTAAGTAATGAATGGATGTCCAAGGGATGCGTGGTAAGTAATGAATGGATGTCCAAGGGATGCGTGGTAAGTAATGAATGGATGTCCAAGGGATGCGTGGTAAGTAATGAATGGATGTCCAAGGGATGCGTGGTAAGTAATGAATGGATGTCCAAGGGATGCGTGGTAAGTAATGAATGGATGTCCAAGGGATGCGTGGTAAGTAATGAATGGATGTCCAAGGGATGCGTGGTAAGTAATGAATGGATGTCCAAGGGATGCGTGGTAAGTAATGAATGGATGTCCAAGGGATGCGTGGTAAGTAATGAATGGATGTCCAAGGGATGCGTGGTAAGTAATGAATGGATGTCCAAGGGATGCGTGGTAAGTAATGAATGGATGTCCAAGGGATGCGTGGTAAGTAATGAATGGATGTCCAAGGGATGCGTGGTAAGTAATGAATGGATGTCCAAGGGATGCGTGGTAAGTAATGAATGGATGTCCAAGGGATGCGTGGTAAGTAATGAATGGATGTCCAAGGGATGCGTGGTAAGTAATGAATGGATGTCCAAGGGATGCGTGGTAAGTAATGAATGGATGTCCAAGGGATGCGTGGTAAGTAATGAATGGATGTCCAAGGGATGCGTGGTAAGTAATGAATGGATGTCCAAGGGATGCGTGGTAAGTAATGAATGGATGTCCAAGGGATGCGTGGTAAGTAATGAATGGATGTCCAAGGGATGCGTGGTAAGTAATGAATGGATGTCCAAGGGATGCGTGGTAAGTAATGAATGGATGTCCAAGGGATGCGTGGTAAGTAATGAATGGATGTCCAAGGGATGCGTGGTAAGTAATGAATGGATGTCCAAGGGATGCGTGGTAAGTAATGAATGGATGTCCAAGGGATGCGTGGTAAGTAATGAATGGATGTCCAAGGGATGCGTGGTAAGTAATGAATGGATGTCCAAGGGATGCGTGGTAAGTAATGAATGGATGTCCAAGGGATGCGTGGTAAGTAATGAATGGATGTCCAAGGGATGCGTGGTAAGTAATGAATGGATGTCCAAGGGATGCGTGGTAAGTAATGAATGGATGTCCAAGGGATGCGTGGTAAGTAATGAATGGATGTCCAAGGGATGCGTGGTAAGTAATGAATGGATGTCCAAGGGATGCGTGGTAAGTAATGAATGGATGTCCAAGGGATGCGTGGTAAGTAATGAATGGATGTCCAAGGGATGCGTGGTAAGTAATGAATGGATGTCCAAGGGATGCGTGGTAAGTAATGAATGGATGTCCAAGGGATGCGTGGTAAGTAATGAATGGATGTCCAAGGGATGCGTGGTAAGTAATGAATGGATGTCCAAGGGATGCGTGGTAAGTAATGAATGGATGTCCAAGGGATGCGTGGTAAGTAATGAATGGATGTCCAAGGGATGCGTGGTAAGTAATGAATGGATGTCCAAGGGATGCGTGGTAAGTAATGAATGGATGTCCAAGGGATGCGTGGTAAGTAATGAATGGATGTCCAAGGGATGTGTGGTAAGTAATGAATGGATGTCCAAGGGATGCGTGGTAAGTAATGAATGGAGGTCCAAGGGATGCGTGGTAAGTAATGAATGGATGTCCAAGGGATGTGTGGTAAGTAATGAATGGATGTCCAAGGGATGCGTGGTAAGTAATGAATGGAGGTACAAGGGATGCGTGGTAAGATAATTAGTTGTTTACTGGAGACTTTCCATTTGCTGAACTGGTTTGATATCTATCTAATATATATCTAATAGGGTTTGATATCTGCGAACTGCGCCAGTCACTGCCATCTTTATAAAATAAGATATGAAGTGGTATGCCCGCGCCAGTATTCTAATGTTAAACATAACGGATGGGTGTTGAAATAACAACGAGATTTAGGGTCTAAACACCGGCAAATAACATTTTATTCAGCAAACAAACGTTATCGCCCTACCACCGGGCTCCTTCAGGTTAAATAAGAGATTTTGTATTTCAATTATTTACCGGAATTTAGAACATATCTCGTTGTTTTATCATCACACATCCGTTATCTTTTAAATAACAACAGGTCTCTGACATACTAGCGTTTAAGCTGTTTGTTTATATATTCCCTTGTCCCCATTGTCGTAACGTGGAATATAAAGTTTATAAATTATACTATCCGAATGAACACTACGCCTCCGGCCCAGGCTTCTACAGCTCAGTCTGAAAACTCGCCGGGCAGCGTAACCGCCACCACATAACCCGCGCCACTTCGCATGGGTTCCACCATCTTATATGCAAGACATCATCCCCGTTCCACCCCATTCCGCCCGACTGTATCTGCCGCCACTGCCTCCAACCCGGTACCACGCACTCAACTGCCCTGTTTGCCCGCCTCTCGCCGAACTGGCCTCAAGGAATTAACTATTTTTAATTTATATTTATATATATATATTATATATATAAATATTTTTATTAACTTTTACTATTATTTGAATGCACCATATAATATATTTTAAATTAAATTACGGATTTTACTAGATTAATCACTTGTAAAACCATTTACCCCGCTGGGGGTGTATATATTATTATTATTATTATAAATTATACTATAAACACATACTGACTACTAGTTCCTATGTCGGCCGCTAGGGGGCGAATTGTAAGAAATCTAGATCCAGAATAATTTAATTTTAATTTATTTTAGGTTGGTTCACACACGAATACAGATGTTTCTGAATGTTTGTGCACCCATTTATCAACATTCACCTCAACCTTGTTCCCTTTACCCCCTCCAATTAACTTTGAGAGTCTCAACTTTGACTTCCTCGTTATGTACCCTTTGTATATTCTCATATTCTCGATATTTTGGATTTACGCGTTGCTACTAATCTGGGCGAGAAGAAAAGATATCAGAGACAAAGAACTGGTTAGTTCGGATCCCTTAGGGACAAAGAACTGGTTAGTTCGGATCCCTTAGGGACAAAGACAATTTAATCAATATGTTACTAATACAAACTCTTTTGGTAAATTATTGTCTTACTTTTGATTGGTATATGCAGGTTAGTTCAATTATCCAGCTTTCCATCTCGACTAATTAACAAAGTTAATTATTAATTAGAGGAAAATAGCAGGTTAAATTAACATGTTGTTATTACCAAAACAATAAACAAGATAACTTCCTTTTATAATACCGCGCGCAAAAATTAAGTTATTTTGTTACTGGTAATAACGTTTATCACCTTTGCTATACAGATTGGTGTATGCCCCCTAGCGGATAACGATCCGAATTGCAATTATTATTACGAGATTGCCGTTCAGACTGGAATGAAATTCAACGCCGGTACGAAATCCAGAGTTTTCTGCGATATTTACGGGGAGAATTTCTCAACAGGTGCGAGAATATTATCTGATCCTAAACGTCGAACCTTCTGTATGAATCAACTCAACACCTTCCTTTTGGGAACCAAACAGTGAGTAGTGAGATATAGATAGATAGTTAGATATATTCCATGCCCATATAAGGACAGAGAAGTCTTACTAATAGTCGAGTTTTAGCTAAATATATAGATAGTTAGATATATTCCATGCCCATATAAGGACAGATAAGTCTTACTAATAGTCGAGTTTTAGCTAAATATATAGATAGTTAGATACATTCCATGCCCATATAAGGACAGATAAGTCTTACTAATAGTCGAGTTTTAGCTAAATATATAGATAGTTAGATATATCCCATGCCCATATAAGGACAGAGAAGTCTTACTAATAGTCGAGTTTTAGCTAAATATATAGATAGTTAGATACATTCCATGCCCATATAAGGACAGATAAGTCTTACTAATAGTCGAGTTTTAGCATTAGGTATACAATTTAGATTTAGATGTTTTATAGCTCAACGTACCTTGGTACTCATGACAACGTACCTTGGTACCCATGACAACGTACCTTGGTACCCATGTCACAATCTCTGTTTCGTAATTCTAAACTGCATATATATATTGGATTACATTGAATCCATGGCAACCATGTAATATAGGGCTAGAAGAACAAATGCACGAATCGTCATAAAAACACAAGTCAATTTGCGCATTTAAGTGTATAGGTGTAAGTGTAAGTGTATAGTTTTACCTCAATAAGTTAGATAAATAATATCATTAATAGCAAGCAATGATATTCTGAACAATATTAATTAAATAATGTCTAAGTTAATTTATAGAGCCAGTCCGAGTCTATTCTGGGTCAATATTCTGGGCCCGAAGACATATGATCTGAAATTTTATAGCATGGGTTGTTTTGTCTCGGTTTACGATTATTTTAATTTGGAATCAAATGGTGTGCAAGTTATTCAAATTTTCTATAAAGAGGCGAGCTAGTGTTCTAGAAGTTTAGTGTAAGATAAAAAAAACGGCAGTGATTCTTGTCACTGAAAAGTGGAAAAGTAGAAAAATGTAGTTTCTTATGTATATTTTTTTGTTCTATATTTTCTATTTTTTCTATATTTTCCACTTTTTCTATATTTTCTATTTTTTATCACTCCTTATATGCTCTCTGTTGTTATTTTCTATATTATTTTTGAAATAAATGTTTGTTGTTACTGCCACAGCGTTATAATATTCAGTTATTTATAATATTTCAGACATCTGGGCCCCTTGAAGGCTTTAAACATCTGGCACGATAATTCTGGGGACGGGTACTCCAAGAGTTGGTACTTAAACTTTATATCGATTCGAGATATACAAACCGGGAATAAATTCGTGTTTATATGTAACAGGTGGTTGGCTTTCGATAGAGACGATTGTGAGGTATGATAATTAAATACTAACATTATTATATTTAATTTGATATTTATTAATAGAAATAACATCCTTTAATATCAATTCAATTTAATTTAAACTACTTGACTATTTGATAACCGGTACCGCTCAATAACAATTAAAAATCAATCAATTTTCTCTAAATATTATATTTTATATTGTTAATAATAAAAAAGTATATGTAAGTATATTTAATTAATCAATATAAAACTGCACCAAATTCCCACCACCTATCAGAACAATAAAATTAAAAAGATATAAACAATACAATTAAAAAAGGGGGTGCACCGGGGATTAATATCAGTCTACGAGGTCATTGCCCCGCAGACCCGCACCATCCCCAAAGCCGAAGCCAGGAGATCCGCCCTAACTCCCCTTACCTCGCGGCCCCTTCTGTCCAGGTAACCGGATGCCAGGGTAACCTCGCGCTGGACGCATGCGCCCCCAAAAGCAGAGGCAATGAGGTCCCCAAAGAACTTTGCAGCTTTAAGAGTAATTCGCTGTTAAGTTGATATAAATGTAACAAAAATTATTTATTTTCCTCCATTTTAGATTTCCCGCCGTTTAGCCGTTGCTTCCTCTGTAGACCAAACCGGGTTTAATATGCTTTTTGACAACAAGTCGCATGATATGATTTCCGATGAGCATATTTACCTTTCCGTGTTCCTGCGGCCAATCACAAGTCCATTTACTCGCGTTCAGGTAAGAAAGATTACCAATCACAAGTCCATTTACTCGCGTTCAGGTAAGAAAGATGACCAATCACAAGTTACTCGTGTACAGTTAATTAAGAAGGTTGACCAATCACAAGTTACTCGTGTACAGTTAATTAAGAAGGTTGACCAATCACAAGTTACTCGTGTACAGTTAATTAAGAAGGTTGACCAATCACAAGTTACTCTTGTACAGTTAAGAAAGATGACCAATCACAAGTTACTCGTGTACAGTTAATTAAGAAGGTTGACCAATCACAAGTTACTCGTGTACAGTTAATTAAGAAGGTTGACCAATCACAAGTTACTCGTGTACAGTTAATTAAGAAGAATGACCAATCGCAAGTCCCTTTACTCGTCTATATGGAAATAGTTGTGACATATATGATTATTTGTTTTTATCTGCCCTTTTATTTGGCCTTCCTTGGATGTTATTTTTCAATTTATTTTCGTTTATTTCCCGACGGTATAACTTAACTTTACAGAGGCTCACCTGCTGTTTAGCGTTCGTTATTTTGGAGTTCGGTGTCGCCTGCGCTTATTATTCACTGACTATCGCTGGTAAAGGAACTTCTAATACCGTGAAACTCGGACCCATTCCTATTCCAATACAGCAGGTAAATAAACTACTTTATGAGATGCGTTTGTTGTGTGTTTGTAATTATTGTTAACAAACTGATAGCTCCTTTCATTATTGTATTATATTTTGGGTCTTTAATCTTTGTGATTGTTTTGGGGCCCTTTTACTTTGAAGCCTTAATTTGAAATTTTTTTTATAATTAGTTTGCACTTAATTTGTGCCACAAAAACAGTCCCACCTATGCCACACCAACTCTACATATTAATAAATTATATCATTTTTTATTAATTAATTAATTCAATTATGTAAAATCTTAATTAGTTAAAATCACAAATTGAATTTTAAAAAGTAGAAGTACGTAAGTTAAAAGTAATAAAGTAAGTTAAACGTAATAATGTATGTAGGCCAAGTTAAAAGTTAGAATCACGCTTTAAAAAAAAAGCAACGCTCAGACGGTTTGCCAGATGCCCAAGGGACTAATGTCGATCTTTCGGGGCGCTTATTGTCGGAAAGGGATAACAGGCTCAAGAGTATTTGGGTATATCCGCTGATCGTATCGCCTCCCTCAGAGCCTGACGGTGCCTTGCTTGTCTGCCAGGCAATTTTTTGCAAACTAAAGAGTGGAGACCCAGTGAATCACAAGTAGATCCCGAAGTACAACTGTGCTGAACATGGACTTTAGCTCCTAGTCGGACAGAAGTAGCGATCCGAAGAAGTTCGCCGGAAAGACGCTGACCCAATGATCCCGAGGGGTTGGCTTTCAGCCAGTCACCTGACCCAGGTGCTGCGGCACCATGAAGCCGAGCTAGGAGGTAATCAGACTCTGTCTTGTTTATGAGGTTGTCGAACTTAGCCTCATCGAGGACTTTGCACAGGGCCTTTTGCTTCGATGTACTTGGAGTGATGGGATTGTCGTCATGGAGCTTCAAGGATTCAACTGATTTCTTGATCTCGTTGTCCGGAAGGTTTTGTTTAATTGTTCTATTATTGATGATCAATGAATTATTATATTGTATTATTATATATTATTATTGTTTATGTTTTAACATCCATGAGATTGTATAAATTATAAGAAATTGAAACAGGACTTAGGATGATCCAACTCTATAGCAAATGGAGCGGAAAAAATAAATTCGCCACCAGCGAGGATCGAACCCGCGTCTTCCGATAAACGTTCAGGTATGCTAACCACTACACCACAGTGGCTCCTGCATCATTCCGATTGTTTTGCTATAGGGGGTAAACTTCCTTACGGTTGCTATTGAATTCAGAATACATGCGGGAGACTCCATGATGTAGTGGTGGGCATACCTGAACGTTTATCTTGAGTCGCGGGTTCAATCCCCGCTGGTGGCGAATATTACATTTATTATGTTTCGAAGGATCACGACATGGCCTAACAAGGAGTCCTGTCCAGCTGTCATGATACCGGTACATTGAAAATCATTTTAGAATAATGATTTGCTTTTTACGAAAAATGTTGGTTGTTTGGCGTATGTTGCACTTCAGCTAAACTATGGATAACTTTATAACGTCCAGGTCAGAAACAATAGCTGCAGCAGACTGAATGTTACTATTCTGTAAAGCGATACGTTACGTGATGATCATTTATCGAATATTGTACTTTCTTCCTAGCTAACTCCAATATATTTTCAGTTCGGTATAGGCCTGATGTCGGCTCTAATGGTTTTCCCACTAACAGCTTTCATCGTCCTGTTTTTCCGATATTCCAAAGCGAAAGAGATTGATAACAAGTCTGATTCCGATAAGGAACATTTATATAAACAAGACGACGTGAGTATACCGGTAACTATATCTCATGTAGTCCTTACTGTAGTACAGTACTAATAAATACATCGTTAACTGTATATTGTATCTATGTTTTAAAAAGGCGGGGTAGCTCAGTTGGTTGAGCGCCGGGCCTGCAATCTATTGGTTGTAGGTTCGAGCCCCGCCAGGGTCCATTCAGCAATTTATCCACTGGGGTCGATAAAATGAGTACCAGTTAAACACCTGGGAGCAAATCTTGGGGTAGGAGTGACGCCCACCCTTACCCTCGAAAGATGTAAAAGCTTTAGCGTCCTAAAATTTGCTTTTTTATTGCCGCTAAGCTCTGTCCCGTACTACTCCACACGCCCCGCTTTCTGAATTCTGAATCCCTTTATAAAAATGTAAACAGAGCAAAATGGCGGCTTTTATTGGTTGTTAACCGGCAACTATCCATGATGTCATGTTTTTTCTGGAACTGCTAGGTACAGCCTTTCCAGAATCTCATTATGCTGTTTTGCTGACGCAGAGCGGAATTGTTGTGTTAACATCCTTGCTGGACGCGAGAATCATGTCAGTTACGTTGGCTTGGCACAATTATTGACTGACTTATTACTGCTGCACTTGTACAGTATATTATACTTAATTTTGTAAATAATGGTTTATGATGTATATGGAGAAATATGCGGCCCCATTAATATTAGTTATTAATATTATATAAACATACCCTGTCCCTAAAGGACATGCAGACTATAATCTTTTTGTTTTATGTTTAAGTTGTAAGTTTTATGTTGTAATCGCCGTTAGACATGTACCTGTTTGATATCTGGAGCACGACATCCCAAACAGATCTGTTGATACAATCCCTGTACGGTACGTCCCCCATATTGCTGTTAGGAATTATTTTGCGATTATTAATCGACTGATGCACAGGCGACCTATTTTAACCTGCCAATATATTTCAGACTCCCTGTGATTAATTCTGTGATTAATAAAATTATTTGTTAGAATACTGTGGAACTTATACAAATGTGCGAATAAAAGTGGAGCCTTCGGGTCGTCTCCGGCTTCGGCCGACTCTTTGTTTATTCTAAATTGTTTGTATATCTATTCAATTAAATTAATATTTTGTTCTTCCTGTGACATACTATAGAACATATTGCACAATTAAAATGGTATCAGAGAAAGATAGGGGCAACAACGAATAGCTATAAGTAGCTATAGGTGTTGTTGTCCCTGTGGGTGGGTATATTAATGAGAGAGAATGGAGATAAATAAATATGGTTGTTTTTAAATTGGGGTTAGTGGTTTTAATAATGATTATATAATAATACTAAATTAATAAACTAAATTAATACTTAATAACATTTAATTTAATTATAATAAATTATTTGTTTATAGATTTAACAATTAATTGATTGTAAATAATTTGGTAATTAATTGATTACAGATGAACTCTGAACCTAAGAAGAGGCGCAGTAAGGGGTTCTCTTTACCCTATTGGTGCAGTTATATTGGTTGGATTCTAACGGTTTTAGCCGTACTAACTGGACTATTTCTACTTTTATTCTACTCTGCAAACTTCGCAGGTAACTGAAATCCTTTTTCATTAAGGTGACTAATAAATAATATTACCGTTTCTTAATATTAATAATATTAATTATTTACTGTCCAGTCAATGGGCTAGCGGTAAATAATATCTGCATTATTTACCTAGGTAAATGGGGATTATTGCTCTTGAATCAGCCAACTTTGCACTGTAATAAATACTATACTGGGGCATTTTATTTATTTAATGAGTAGCTACGACTAGTGAAATAACATATTAAGTAATTAATAATCTTCAAATAAATAATATGTTCTAGAATATTGTGTATTTAGTAAATATAATAAATTCCCTGCCCTGCATGCTGTATAGGATGCAAATACCTGCATGTTTTGAACGCCTATATATCTCATCTATTTCTTAACGACATTAATAGTTATTTACAAATTTGGAATCCTTTCAACAACACCTTTCCATTGTTATCAACAAATCACAAGAAGGACGAAGACTAACTGCGGTGCGACTGGTGCAATGTTTAATTACTTATTAAAACAGTAAATATTTTAATAATTATAATGATAAGGATGATTTTAAAAATAAAATTACATATTATTGTACGATAATAAATCACGTTATTTACCTTTTCGCCCCTCGATCTGACTTATAACTTATGACTTATCTGACGGTAAATAAAGTATATTTTATTTACCGTAAAATAAATAGTTATTATTTTTTACTTTCTTATGTTTACTCAGACTTATTGTTGTTTTCCATAGGTTTACCTCGTAAACCGTGGGACAAGGATAATCTTGATGATGAAGTTGCCGATATGACAATATCTATGGTCCTCAGCTTCCTGTCATCTGTGTTCTTGTTGCAACCACTAAAGGTAAATAAAGTTCACTTTATTGTTACATAAGGAAAGATAGATTAGCAATGGGGTCACCATCATTAGCCTGTACCCCAGCGGAGTCATACTAAGTTTTGATGTTGTGTTTTGCGGGCATGTTTTATATACTGTAGGGTGAATTCAAAACAAAGACACAATACTTTTCTGTACAAAACAAAGAGGTAAATTGCAAACATTGCCATTGCCACAGGAGCAGGTTGGTATAGGAGCAGGTTACAGAGGCGTGTTGGGGGAACCAAAACAATAAACGAAAGTTAAAACGTGTTACAAGATTATTCAGGTCTTTATAATTGGATCTTTGGTCTTTGTTTTGTTTTGTACTCAGCCATATACTGTACTATATTGCTCGTTTCGCTCCTGTCTGACTGTCATTAGTACCCAAGGTCCGCCTGATGACGAATAATAATTTACGTTATCGGTTAAAAATATTTTCGCGTGTTTCATTGTCAACATAATATTTTTTTATTAATAGGTTATTTGTATTGCTGTTCTAATGGCTTTATTATGTAAACCCAAAGCCGATGAGTTAGAATGCGATGATAATTACATTGATGTTGACGAGGATACAGAATATCTCCATTCTTTCGGTTAGTTGTTATCATTATTACGCACGATAAGACTAATGCTTAGTTATTTTGGTCTAAATGATTGGTAAATATAAACGGCACAACAATTTCAAGTAGTTAGTTATATATTAATATTAGTATTATAAGATTTTTTATTTTGTATAATTTTTTTGTTGGGGGGGGGGGGGGGGGGGGGGGGTCACTGAATTACGACACTATACTGTCTGTAGTCCGGGGAATGGTACAGTATATAATAATTTTTCTATTAAATTTTTGTTTATTTTTCATTAAATTTTTTCTATTTCTATTTATTTAATTTATTAAATATAGTTTATTTATATATTATGTAACACGATGAACCGTGATCAAATTTGATCATAATTATTTAACGTGACCGCAATGTTTGTGAGGGTAATTTTCGAAAATTTACCAAATTTTCACAAAGTTTGTTTTATCTATTTTTTTAGTCTGATAGAAGGTGACATCGGTTTTCACTGGCGAGTGATTTTTTCATCACAAAACAGAAACTTGAATTAAAAAATTTGAAATTTGTTAAAAAAAAATTATAAATTTTTTTTTAATTTCTTCAAATATTTTTGAAATTTTCATTGATAAAATAAGAAAATTGAAAAAAAAAATACCTCAAGGAGGTAATTTTGTAGGTACCCCAGGGAGACTGTCCAAAATACATATAATATTTTCGTAAACAACAATAACAGTATTTATGGCTGATATTCATGACGCTCTGTATGCGACATGCGTATTGTATAAAACAATCTTCTTCTCAGTTTGTAGATTTCGAATCATTTTTCATCACAAAATTCCAGCCTACTACTTTTTTATTTTTTACTCAATTGTCATTAAACATATAACAAATTGTTCAGCAGCTTCCGGGCTACAATCGTGAGTATTCGTTTTGTAAAGCATGGCCAGTTGGATGTTCTAGAACCGATTTTGTAACTGTAACTCTTTGCCTTTCAAAATATATGATCCTCAAAATATCGTCCGAACATTATAAAGCCCCAATAAATCATTCAAAAATAATAATTTTATGCTTCATAAAAGATTCCCTAAATATCTCTGGTACTGGTACTGGTACTGGTATATACGGTAGTATTACTGGTCCTTCTAGATGAGATATATAAAAGCCTGAAAATAAACAACATTTTTTAAATAAACCGAACTTCACAAAAAGTGCCATATTTTTTGAAAAAAAGGGTTTACGAAGCTATCCATACCCAGTTTTCATAGTAAAGGCTCATAGATAATTGAGTTAGAATTTCAGAATAGAGGCTTTAAAATAAAAAAAATCGATTCGGGGGTAATGGTCCTCTTAATATAATTTTTCATATGAATATTAAATTAATAATTAGTAATTATTTGCAGGTGAGAATATCCTTCAACGTGAGGTTCCTACTCTCCACAACAAACTTCGGAAACAAAAACAAGTCGAAGCCAAGATATGGGATATTATATGGGAATTAATAATTTACATAACTTTCTGTATGTTTCTATTTCTTATCTGCAATTTCAACCAGGAGATTTATGGGTATCAGTTATTTAGTCACATCGAAGAAACTTTTGTAAAGAATAAAATTGATCGTGAAATAGACAGGACAACTTTTGAACATGTACGTAATATTTCATTCAGTGCCTTCACTACTGTAGGGTATTTACCACATCTGTGATTTACCACATCTCTAGACTTTGCTGATGACTTAGGAGTACTCTCAGAATCACTAGAGGGAGCCCAACGGCTCCTCAGCTCATTAGAACATGCTGCTTTTAGTGTTGGTCTTTTTATTAACTCCAGAAAGACCAAAATTTTGACAGTTAACTTTGAAAGTCCTCAGCAAGTCTCTGATCGGATGAGCATAAGCTCAAAAGATGGTATGCTTGAGCATGTGGATGACTTCTGTTACCTGGGATCATGGATCCGGAAGTCAGGTGAGGACCTTCGAATACGTAAGGGAAAGGCATGGGCAGCCTTGAATAGGCTTTCCAGGATTTGGAAGTCACCGAGAATTAATTGGAAACTTAAGGTCCGATTATTTAGAGCAGCAGTAGTTCCAGTACTCCTCTACGGGAGTCCATGCTGGGCTCTAACTACTGAGGACACCAAATCTCTGGATGGCACATTCACAAGAATGCTACGCCGGGTTCATTTTGTCAAGTACAATGCACACATCTCCAACCAGACACTATATAACATTGGAGGTGTCTCATTGGTTCCCCCAAGCTTGACACTAGAACAAAATCGCCTCCGCTTTGCAGGACATTGCTTTCGCCGTGAGGACCAACCAGTGCATAATCTTGTACTTTGGCAGCCTCATGGAGTGAATAAGCATGGTGGACAGCCCATGACTTTCTTGAGACGCATCTTAAAGGACACTGGCCTTAAAGATGCGGATGATCTAGCAAATGTCATGGGTGATAGGGAGTTGTGGCGGTGCAATTTTGACGATAAGCCGGCACAGCATTCTTAAAAATGCAGCTGCAATGCAGCATGCCGATCCTAGTAGTAGTACATTTGTATGAACTCTGAGATTACTTGTAACACCCGAAAGATATTTCCTCTAACAACAAATACCAGAAAACATTAACAAGGTTGAGAAAGCTAAGGAAGATCTTAAATTGGCCTACAACATCAGCCAGGAAAAGTACATACAGGATAAAATTGAAGCAATTACAAGACAAGACACTACCTATAGAAACAGGGGACTTCACACCAGCCGAACTCCAAAGAATCATTAAATAAAAGCATGTACTGTACAATCATAAAGCGAGTTGATTAGATGAAATTCCTGCAGAGGTATGGAAAACAGGAGTGCTAAACAGACAATTATTGGATGTTTGCAACCGGATGCTGAAAGGGGAAAAAGCCATCACCAATTTGGACTAAAAGTCGGATCAAATATTTGAACTAAAAGTAAGCCTAGCCTCTCCCCAAAAAGAAAGGAGACTTCGGTATACCAACAAACTATTGCCGGATCTGTCTGCTTGTGGTAGCTGCCAAAATATACAATAAAATGATTCTATATAGCATTAGGCCTCACATAGAGAAACTACTGCGTAAGAGCCAAAACGGATTTCGACCAAGTAGATCAACAATAGCTCAGATACTTGCACTACGGAGACTGATTGAAGGAATTAAGTCAAAGAATCTCACTGCAGTCATGACTTTTATGGGCTTCAAGAAGGCATTCGACTCCATCCATAGAGGTAAAATGCTTGAAATCCTAAGAGCTTATGGAATACCAGAAGTAACTGTCACTGGCATTGGGTTGTTATATTTTGACACAGAAACTCAAGTACTCTCACCAGATGGTGAAACTGAGTTTTTCTCAATCCTGGCTGGCGTACTGCAAGGTGACACATTAGCACCATTACTATTTGTAATTGTATTGGATTACGCGATGAGGATGGCCACAAAGGGTGAAGATCTGTGATTTACACCTCAAGAACGCAGAAGTAGTAAGTAGATATCCGGCAATTACAGTCACAGACACCGACTTTGCGGATGACATCGACCTCCTCTCTAATATGCTAGCGCACCAGGAACATTGAGACTAAGTTCTTTCGAGCCACAGAGGAACGAAATCACTTGAACACCGAATTGATGGTTGCTACACAAGTCTACTAAGGGCAGCCCTAAAGATCAGCTGGAGACAACACATGACAAACGCCGAACTTTATGGTACAATACTACCTGCATCAACCACCCCCCGTGAACGCAGATTAAGATTCAGTGGGCACTGCTGGCGAAGTAAAGACGAGGTCATACCAGATCTACTTCTCTGGCAACCAACTCATGGAAAGCGTAGTCGTGGACGACCGGCTATAACATATATATATCAACTTGAAAGGGATACTGAACTTGGGAGAAAGGAAATTGCGACAACTATGGAGAATCGGGAAGCCTGGAAGGATCTCATTTCCACTGTCCGAGCTCGCTCGACCTAGTACTGTCGTAATAGTAGTTACTGCTATGGTTTAAACAGTCAGCTTGTATTATTGTAACCTTTCGGTGGGGTTCACCCAATGGCAGTGATTAGGGGCGGCCTTGTTTCTGAGACTACCGACATTGCACCATAGTGAAGGCCAATCTTGTCATGCCCAGTTCGATCATCACCAAAACACTACTTCCCAGAGGAAACTGGTACTCTTTTAGCGACCATTTAGGGGTACAAGGCAGATATTATCTTTGGGTAATGCCTTTAAAGTAAAACAATGTAGGACTAACTTTTATTCTACCTTTAGGCTTTTACATATGAGGGATGGTTCTATTGGATGAGAAACCGTTTGATACCAGGACTGTATGCGGATGTTTGGTACCCTCGCGAACAACCGAAACCCATGGGTCTGCGTGGCTACTTGGGGGACAAGGCTAATCTCATGGTTGGCATGCCGATGGTTCGACAGATAAGAGTGAAACCGGGTACGTCCCTTATTGTCCGGCATTTATGTACCGTAGTTCTACGTTACTGCAGTTACTGGTCAACTAACGTCACAAAGGCTGTAAGGTGAAGGGCAGATGTAAAAGCCTTTGCTGAATTGCCCCGTTATTTTTATTATCTTTTACATTAAAATACTCTGTAGTTGATTTAATAAGTGTAAGAGACCGTATTATTGCTGTATCGGTGTTTTTAGAGGATCTAAGACCTATTTCCTCCGTATGTGTACTGTGAAAGGCATATTTTATGATTCTATGGCAATTCGTGACGCAAAGGGGTGATAGCTACTCTTGAACAGTAGTTACTATGACTACGGTTAACAGCTGACATTCATACGTGTTGATTTCCTTTGTTCTACGGCGTCTCTCAGTTCAGTCAGCCAATTAGAGCGTTTTTGTGGCTCCTTGTACAGAAAATTTCCGAGAAATGACGCAATGCCTATGTGCAGTGTTTACATTCAGTCCTGAGCCAAAGAAAGAACGGCTTGGAAGTATTTTTGTGCTTTACTGTTTTTAGTCTTACACTAGTAGGTTTAATTATAAAGGGCATATATCCTTTAACCTAACGACTACTGCTGACTGATGATCATACATGCTGACTGCTGAAACATTGCAAACTCATAACAATCAGTGTTTTCATTGTTGTTTTATACTGCTATTTACCGTCAGTTCTTCATAATATGGTTGATGAATAATTATATTTGGAATAACGATAAATCACCCCGAAACCCAATATTCTTGATATACCGAAGGTAAGAGAGAAGGGTTACAAATAAACGATTGTGACTTATGTTAAAGTGGTTTGAAGTGAATCTAATGTTATTTGATAGACCCTACATGATTCAGTCTGTGTTCCTTTTATATGTTACTAAAATCAGTGAAGATTGGCAGATTAGTGTGCAGTATTGTGCAGCATTGTGTATGAGTGAGTCTGTTAAAGAAGCAATTCCTAAAGAATGCGCCATATATGTGAATTATAATTAAGCCATATCGTTGTGAGTAGTTTAAGTCATAACTCTGTTTATATAGATAAAGCGCCACGTCCTAAAGGAACTGTTAATATTACCGAAGGTGAATAATATTGTCAGAGATTATATAATACTGTCAGTCGAATAATACATTAGGCTTACATAGCAATAAAAAATTAAACCGTCGAACCCAATCTCCCGGGAATATCCAGCGGGTGAATGGTCGCGCACGGATTGGTTTCGACTAGTGTAGTGAATCAAATACTTGTCAAAGACTAAAAACTGATTTAATATCTAGAAGACATCTTAATTTGGTGGGTTAAACTGCCAAAGGTCTGAAAGCGCGAACATTAAAGGATATAGCTTCTTTATTGCAGTAAGCAATAAAGTTGAAAGTACCGGTCAACCGGTAAACCTGAACAGTACACCTGTAGGTCAGTAGGCCCAACCGCTAGAACCGGTACTGCCGTATAAGTACACTAGTATTATTCGATTTGATTGTTGTATACCGGTAGGCTGTTTAAGAGATTAGGGACTGTACACCCCTTGTTTCTTTTGGAGCTTACTTATTTCTGTCAGTTTTATTTGTTTGTAGGCCAGTATTGAACAGAAGGCGTGTAAACCTGATCAGATTGTACAGACGATTTGTAGGCTGAGCTGTTGTCTGATTGCTGTTAGGTCCGAACGGATTGCAGTGTGTGTAGATCACCTGTCCGATTAAGTACGATTAGGAAGTAGGGGCAGCGAACGCAGTGAGGTAAACCCCCAACTAAAGAATAAGTCGCACTACTGGGTTAGAGCGCATACTCCCTAATCATTTCGGAGTCTGCATGTCCTGTAGTTTATTTAGGCTTGAGAGTAGTCTGCCATCGTTTAGTCTGTACTTTGTTTGTGTAAGTCTGTACGGGTAGCGTATAATTTTATTTAGATAATTTGTAGGCTGGATAGTTGTCTGGCTGTTATTAGGTCTGAGCGGATTGCCGCGTGTGTAGATCATCTGTCCGATTAAGTACGGTTAGGCAGTCGGGGCAGCGAACGCTGTAAGGTAAACCCCCAACTAAAGAATAAGTCGCACTACTGGGTTAGAGCGCATACTCCCTAATCATTTCGGAGTCTGCATATACCGTAGTTTGTTTAGGCTTGATAGTAGTCTGTCAGTGTTCGGTCTGTATTTTGTTTGAGTAGTTTGTACGCGTAGCGTAATATTTATTATTCAGAGTTTATGCGATTATCCGCAACATTCATTCCCCAAGTTTGTTCCTACAGTAATTGTGTTTGTTATACATACCGCTATAGTTAAATTAACCCCGGTACTACACGGGCTGCTCGGCGTAGGTAAAGACTGGTGATTTTGTGCATCGGTCACTCCAGCAGATGCCGTGGTTCTTTTAGCTGTTCAAGTATATTTAACTACTGATTATTTGTTGTACAAGTACTCGTACCTAATTTAGGGTTTAGTGTACAGTACTTTCCGAAGTAATTATTGTAGACATTATATCTGTGTTGTAAAGTGGTTGATAGGCACATTCGATTAGCTCTATTAACTTCTAGGTAGGAACACTCCGTGATACATAACGTAGAACCTATAGCGATACGGCTATAGGTCGTCAGGCGGTGGTATTTTCCTATCTAGACAACGCAGTGTATTTACTACTACTTATTATTTCAAAACACCGTAGTACCCTGTCCGTGTAATAACCAGTTTTCTAACCCTTTGTTAGGCTGGTTTGTAGACTTCTTGTAAAATTACCCTAAAAAATTCGTATTTTGTGTTTTTTGTAAATTTTTGTGTTTATTTAGAGATTGTAATCTCACCCGAATTGTACGTAATTTGTAGTATTAAGTAACTTAGGTAAATTAGAATTATTTGTTTTAGTGTCTTATAAGTAACACTTCATTGAAAGCGCACCGCTTTGTGTAGTGATTACTCTCCAGAAATAATAACATTTATTTCAAACATTGACAAAACCCACTAAAACGGGTATATATATATTATAAATCAAATCTAACGATTTATAAATCGTAGGCCTACCATACAACCATTAGGTCTCAATATCAGTTGGATTACTGCTCAAATAACGGTAATAAAGTAAGTAAAGTAACCAAGTAACCCTAAAATTCAGAAATTCAATTATTTAAAATAATTGATATACCGGTATTTACGATAGGCCTATTATCTTTATTTCTATAAATTTCGGCTGAAATTATACCGGTACTTGTAATTAATTCTAGTTTGTAATTATACTTATATATATACACTATAAGTGTAAACTGCATACCGGTATTTACGATAGGCCTATTATCTTTATTTCTATAAATTTAGGCTGAAATTATACCGGTACTTGTAATTAATTCTAGTCCAGAATTATATATACTACAAACTGTAAGCTGTATACCGGTATTCCGATAGGCCTACTATATATTTATATATATTTGTGCTAAAATTATACCGGTATTCTGAGATAAACCTAGTCTGTAATAATACTTATATAGTTATATATACTATAAGTATACCGGTATTCTAATATATTATATATATATCACGCTACACTGAGTAGCAGTAACGGTAATTAATTACTAGGCTAGCAGTTCATACTGAGTTACTAGACTTGCTTAGACTGTAATATAGCAGTAGGCATTCAACTGTACATACCTAGTCATGTCTGATACTAAGCAGAACCTGTCAGACAGTTTATTAGATGTAACTATCTGCGACTCAGATAGAGACGTACAACCGTCTGGTCGTAAATCCAGTTCACCTCCCACTGTGAGGAAGGTCATCCCTCCAGTAGTAATAACAGAACCTAGGCTAGTCCAACATCGTAGGTCTATCATAGGCACTCGAGCTCAGGTCAAGCGGGACCAAAAGGCAGCGGAACAGCAACAACCCACTAGTCAAGAACTTATTCCTCAGCGGCCCAGCAGCTCCAGTAGTGAGGATACTGTAGAGCTGACACCCGAGAGCGGAGCAGAGATGACGGATGCGGTTTATACGGATCCCCTTCTCATCCTTCCTGCAGCCGTGCTCGCTGGGTTATTGATCGCGGTGGAAGAACACCAGATCGATTGGGCGAGAAGTCAACGGTCAACTAGAGATAGTTACGCGGGATACACTAGTGAAGAACTGAAGTCTATTGTCGAGTCGCAATGGAACTTCCCCGGACCCGGACTCCCGTTTGATTTATCAGAAGCTGCCTGGGAAGACATACACCGGATGGGAGTAGCCAAGGAAACCATCGATCCAGCTGTGTGGAAGAGGTCCGCAGCCGGATACGCACAGGGATTCTTCAGCTCTATGGAGCGAATAGAAAAGCAACTTTTTCAACAACCTCAAGGACCTCAAGAGCAGGGATCGCTGCTTTATCAAGTTAGAGAAAGAGTTCTGCGGATTAGGCTAATCTTATCCGCCTTTGAGGAGGCTTCTAAAAGAAAACAAGACACGTCGTTGCAAGTTGCCGTAAAGACTTGGTTTCAACGGGTGAGTCGCCAGGTTCAAGGAGCAGCTCAGTGGAAAGCTCAGTTGGAGGAGCGCTCAACCCATGGAGAATCAACAGACGCTACTTTTTCCCAAGTGGAAAGTGAAGCGACGGCAGAGAAACCGCATAAGAGGGATGCCATTGACATCTATCTGTCAGACTATCAGCGTTTCGTAGGTGATGAAGAGTTGCGGAGAAGACTAGATGGGCTTAGCCCTAATAGTGAAGGAGCCCAGCGTGTGTTGGATGCAATTGATGTGGATAGGTTAGCGGCGAACCAAGCTAAATTCGATGAACAACTCCGCATCGCTAGAGACCAAGAAGAACAAGTAAAGAAAAAACGTATAGAAGATAGAAAGGCAGCGGCAGTGGCAGCAGCAGTGGCAGAGGCAGAAGCGGAAAGAAAGGCAGCAGCAGCAGTGGCAGAGGCAGAAGCGGAAAGAAAGGCAGCAGTGGCAGAGGCAGAAGCGGATAGAAAGGCAGCGGCAGCGGCAGCAGCAGTGGCAGTGGCAGAGGCCGAAGCGGAAAGGAAAGCGGCAGCAGCAGTGGCAGCGGCAGAAGCCGAAAGAAAAACAGCAGAGGCAGTGGCAGAAGCAGAACGGAGGGCATCTGAAGAGGCAACCCAACTAGAGTTAGAAAATCTTCAAGAGAGGCAAGACAACTTCAATAAACAGTTAACAGCTAGTAATATGCAGATGATGAGGCGATCTACTCCCAAAAGACAGGGGTATACATCATCTGAAGAAGGCGATACCACCGATACTGAAGGCAAAGGAAATAGATCTCGTCTAAGCAGACGTAAAAGATCATTCCACCGTCAGAAATTGCCTGATTTGCCTCCAGCTGTTAGAAGGCAACTAAATAACACCAACTTAGGTAGTACAGAGCCCACAGACCAAATAATTAAAATAGAAAGACTCCCTACTATAGTAGATGAGCCTGAAATAATTAGGCCTGTTCTTGAAATCACCCCTTTGGTGATAGATACACCTGTGCTCCCTGAAACTACTTCTAAATTCCCTCTGCATAGCACTAAGCTACCTGTGCCCCGTAGAACTGCCCAAGAGACAGTTCAGGTCCTGGACCCCGAGCGAAATATTCCAAATTTGTCGCCCGTTGTCCCTCGTCCGCCCGCTACGACGTTGGCGGATCCCGTTTCGGCGGTTGATTGGGTAGACGAGAGACGGCGGGGGATGGATATCCTGCTCGGGCAGATGCAGGAGACTGTCCTGCAATTCAAGGGCACAGTAAGGGAAAGTAGGCTAGAGTGCCTAAGGAGGTGAGGTCTCTATAGGGGTGCTCTAAACAGGCGGCGGCGGACTCGTGAGGGTCTGGGGGCACGTTAAATCCTTACTATAGTGCAGGGGAGTTACTGAAGGCCCTCGTGTCTTGCGAACCATGAATTAACATGGTGCCGTGGTACCGTCTAGTCGGCCTGTTGCCGTACTGCCAGTCCTGTACACAGTAGGGGTGGTGGCATGGCGTGATCTGTGGTTTATGTGGTCTATGTGGTAGGTCTATGTTTGGTATGTATGAGTTGACCAGACTCTTTACTGTCTCCGATCGGTTGCCAAAACGTGTCTTTTCCCAGGGTAGCACTATTGGAATGGAGGTGTTGCATCGGAATGGACAGGTTCCTGATGATTCTGTTGGTACTACTATTGGAATGGAGGTGGCACCCGGAATATCGGCTGCAAGGAGGGGCTAGTGTTGTAGTGTGGTCCGAGTGAATGATACTCTGGAATCTGTGGTTTGTGTGTGTACGTGGTATACGTGAGTGTGTGTATGGCCACTGCGAGTGAGTGTGGGAAACCTTGCCGGTTGGTTCAGTCGCCGCCGGTTATTAGTAGGACCATATCTTTACTGCGCCCCAGCATACTTTGTGCACACAAAGTTATTTTGCCCTGACGGCAAAATAAGGTACTCTCGGCTTTTTATTAGTCGATACAATTTTGTCCCCTCTGATTTTGTCACCGATTTTGTCTTTCCCGATTATGTCTTCTGTGTGTGCATGGTATGTGTCCGATTTTGTGTTTACCATTGTGTACTTGATTATCGAACATCTGTTGAGTACACGTGTACAGTGACTGGTAAGTGGTGACTTGTTCAGTAGCTTTTTAGCTACAGACAGTATTGCCTTTTCAATACTGCCGGCGAGGCGGGTGAAAACGGTCAATATTCCATGCTGGGTAGCGCAAGCCCACATGGGACAAGACCGTCGGTTTGGCTCAAGGGCGACCTTGATGCTCGATCGCTATCGACTGGTCCACCCGCCGGTTGACTCTCTGAGTTGGCTCAATGTACAGTCAGGCCACAGTAAGTTGACAGTAGGCGAACTTTGATCCGCCGTTCGGCTACATACGACGAGCTGTGCCGGTGTGATCGGGGAATTGAAAATTGAACCCGGGAAGCATCGGGCTACCCTCCGGCCCGGTCTGATAAAAACGGAGTCGGACTGGCCCCAAGGGTAGTGGAAAAGCGTCCGCCTCGTGGGTGCGCCTCGGGGAGGAGCCCAGAAGGACGTAAGCGTGCAAGAAGTGCAGCAAAGTATCGCGCTTGAACGCGATAAATTAGTAAATACCCAAAAGGGTATACCACCACCCTCTGTAACAATGTGTCAACCTGTTAGGTCTGAAATATCTCATGCGCAAGGTGTGGAGCCTACACGCATCTATACTGCTAGCGAAGTAGAAACTCCTATAGTGAACCCTATTAAGGGTAATTATAGACCTGTTGA